>JAVTVY010014350.1:0-59145 GCA_036873755.1 Hanleya hanleyi
AGAACGAATATGACAGATGCAACGCCAAATGGCGGCTTCTGCTTGGACAAGAGCCTACGTGTATTGTAAACATACCCATCGCGGCTCCTCCATCGTGGGTATGATGTACAGGAGGGGATAATAAACTATATGAACACGTGTTGGTGTTGTTGTTGTTGTTGTTCTCTCTCCGGTCTATACATGACCCTTTAGACCTGGTTGATAAGGGTTTTTCCTATTTTAGGGGTAAAGTCCGTGTTCCACTTTTTATATTTTCGGGGCGAATTCTAAATTTACATACACCCACTCCCCCACTCTACCTCTGTCGGGAGGCTCCGATAAGCCCCACTAGACGTGGTTGATAGGAGTTTTCCCCTATTGTAGGGATAAAGTCCGTGTTCCGCTTTTTTATATTTTCGGGACAAATCCTCAATTTACATGCACCCACTCCCCCACGCTACCTCTCTCAGCAGGCTCCGATAAGCCAGGGACCGCTATTAGCCGTTTTGGACAAGGTTGATAGGAGTTTTCCCCTATTGTAGGGGTAAAGTCCGTGTTCCGCTTTTTATATTTTCGGGACAAATCCTCAATTTACATGCACCCACTCCCCTATCCTACCTTTGTCGGCAGGCTCTGATAAGCCCCACTAGACGTGGTTGATAGGAGTTTTCCCCTATTTTAGGGGTAAAGTCCGTGTTCCGCTTTTTATATTTTTGGAACAAATCCTCAATTTACATGCACCCACTCCCCCACCCTACCTCTCTCAACAGGCTCCGATAAGCCTGGGGGACCGATAATCGAACTTTTGGACAAGGTAGATAGGAGTTTTCCCCTATTGTAGGGGTAAAGTCCGTGTTCCGCTTTTTATATTTTCGGGACAAATCCTCAATTTACATGCACCCACTCCCTCATCCAACCTCTGTCGGCAGGCTCCGATAAGCCCCTCTAGACGTGGTTGATAGGAGTTTCCCCCCTATTTCACGGTTAAAGTCCGTGTTCCGCTTTTTATTTTTTCGGGGACAAATCCTCAATTTACATGCACCCACTCCCCCACCCTACCTCTCTCAGCAGGCCCCGATAAGCCCGGGGGACAGATATTCGACCTTTTGGATAGGGTTGATAGGAGTTTTCCCCTATTGTAGGGGCAAAGTCCGTGTTCCGCTTTTTATATTTTGGGGACAAATCTTCAATTTACATGCACCCACTCCCCCATCCTACCTCTGTCGGCAGTCTCCGATAAGCCCCACTAGACGTGGTTGATAGGAGTTTTCCCCTATAGTCAAGTGGCTTACCGTACAAAAATCGGAAGTTATTTACATTTGTGACAAAAGTATTATCTTTTGCATGCTCATTTGTGATTGTTTCACGACTCCAAAAATCTACGGCTGCAAGCTGAACTCTGCATGGGGTGGGTTTTATGATGTAATTTGGAGGGGGGGGGAGAGTAAAATGTGTTGACCTAGATCAACCGCCTACCCTTTGCCTTTGTACGCATTTCTATTTCATATGGTGAACACTTTTACATGAAAGGTACATGACACTGATGTTCAGTAAATGTACCGTGACAATATTACAGAACGGCCAGCTTTGATGAATTCAAAATGGCCACCAAATTGGGAATTATTGTTGGACATTTTCATCAGTTCAACACAATTTTTTACCGAGATACGCTAAATTACAACGCATATAGGGGAAGTGGGAAGAGGTGCCGACATACTGACAGAGCCACATGACTCACAGTATGGTCTTCTGGTTAATCGATTCTAAAGCACATACCAAGAATCTAACGATTCGTGATATGTGTTGTATCTCAGGTGCGCTTTTATTGTACCTGTTCATGTGGCAACTTGGATGGCATGACCACGGCCCCTAGCACCGGCATAAGCGGTATTAGATACAAATCTAGAGAGCTATGATGGAAATGCTCTGACAACTCTTATATTGGTAATTGGTGAGCTGTGTCGCTGACAACTCGTACACTGGGGATTGGTGAGCTGTATCGTCGTCAGAGGAAAATGACGGCATTTAACAAAAAAGACTGGTCTGTAAGGCCCGATGTCGACACAGCATCAACTTCCCACAATGCCAACATATATCAAAGACCAAAAGGTCTGTACAGGGGGCGGGCCTCGGGGACGAAACGTCCACCAGCAGAATCCCCCCATATACAGGTATAACATATATACAACAACAACAGGTAAAAATTACAATGCGTATAAGGGAAGTGGGAACAGGTGCCGACATATTGACAGAGTCACATGACTTTACAGTATAGTCTTCTGGTTAACCTATTCTAAAGCACATACCAAGAATCTAACAGCCATCTATCTCTTATATTTGGGGATGTTAATACATCACACTCTAATTACTTCTCTTTATCAGCTGGCATGGCCTGCCTGAATTACCTTTGCACTCATCTACCCTGGTAGACCGTGTTCCGCTTTTTATATTTTCGGGACAAATCCTCAATTTACATGCACCCACTCCCCTATCCTACCTTTGTCGGCAGGCTCTGATAAGCCCCACTAGACGTGGTTGATAGGAGTTTTCCCCTATTTTAGGGGTAAAGTCCGTGTTCCGCTTTTTATATTTTTGGAACAAATCCTCAATTTACATGCACCCACTCCCCCACCCTACCTCTCTCAACAGGCTCCGATAAGCCTGGGGGACCGATAATCGAACTTTTGGACAAGGTAGATAGGAGTTTTCCCCTATTGTAGGGGTAAAGTCCGTGTTCCGCTTTTTATATTTTCGGGACAAATCCTCAATTTACATGCACCCACTCCCTCATCCAACCTCTGTCGGCAGGCTCCGATAAGCCCCTCTAGACGTGGTTGATAGGAGTTTCCCCCCTATTTCACGGTTAAAGTCCGTGTTCCGCTTTTTATTTTTTCGGGGACAAATCCTCAATTTACATGCACCCACTCCCCCACCCTACCTCTCTCAGCAGGCCCCGATAAGCCCGGGGGACAGATATTCGACCTTTTGGATAGGGTTGATAGGAGTTTTCCCCTATTGTAGGGGCAAAGTCCGTGTTCCGCTTTTTATATTTTGGGGACAAATCTTCAATTTACATGCACCCACTCCCCCATCCTACCTCTGTCGGCAGTCTCCGATAAGCCCCACTAGACGTGGTTGATAGGAGTTTTCCCCTATAGTCAAGTGGCTTACCGTACAAAAATCGGAAGTTATTTACATTTGTGACAAAAGTATTATCTTTTGCATGCTCATTTGTGATTGTTTCACGACTCCAAAAATCTACGGCTGCAAGCTGAACTCTGCATGGGGTGGGTTTTATGATGTAATTTGGAGGGGGGGGGAGAGTAAAATGTGTTGACCTAGATCAACCGCCTACCCTTTGCCTTTGTACGCATTTCTATTTCATATGGTGAACACTTTTACATGAAAGGTACATGACACTGATGTTCAGTAAATGTACCGTGACAATATTACAGAACGGCCAGCTTTGATGAATTCAAAATGGCCACCAAATTGGGAATTATTGTTGGACATTTTCATCAGTTCAACACAATTTTTTACCGAGATACGCTAAATTACAACGCATATAGGGGAAGTGGGAAGAGGTGCCGACATACTGACAGAGCCACATGACTCACAGTATGGTCTTCTGGTTAATCGATTCTAAAGCACATACCAAGAATCTAACGATTCGTGATATGTGTTGTATCTCAGGTGCGCTTTTATTGTACCTGTTCATGTGGCAACTTGGATGGCATGACCACGGCCCCTAGCACCGGCATAAGCGGTATTAGATACAAATCTAGAGAGCTATGATGGAAATGCTCTGACAACTCTTATATTGGTAATTGGTGAGCTGTGTCGCTGACAACTCGTACACTGGGGATTGGTGAGCTGTATCGTCGTCAGAGGAAAATGACGGCATTTAACAAAAAAGACTGGTCTGTAAGGCCCGATGTCGACACAGCATCAACTTCCCACAATGCCAACATATATCAAAGACCAAAAGGTCTGTACAGGGGGCGGGCCTCGGGGACGAAACGTCCACCAGCAGAATCCCCCCATATACAGGTATAACATATATACAACAACAACAGGTAAAAATTACAATGCGTATAAGGGAAGTGGGAACAGGTGCCGACATATTGACAGAGTCACATGACTTTACAGTATAGTCTTCTGGTTAACCTATTCTAAAGCACATACCAAGAATCTAACAGCCATCTATCTCTTATATTTGGGGATGTTAATACATCACACTCTAATTACTTCTCTTTATCAGCTGGCATGGCCTGCCTGAATTACCTTTGCACTCATCTACCCTGGTGTACCTTATGCCCTACGGGCTATAGGGTACAGGAGAGTGCGCATGCGTACGATGACGTACGTCATTTCTGAGCTCTGGGCTCCAAGAGCTCCAAGCTCAGACTCCAAGAGCTCCGAACTCCAAGAGCTCCGCCCTACGGGAGCTACCACCACCACCAGGTGATGACGGGCGTGACGCCCGGTGGTAATGGTGGTGGTGTGTGGTGGTGTCTGTACATAGAGATTATCAGTCCATATGTATTGGTCGACTAATCAAAATTTCGCTATCACTCGTACTGATGATGTCACCAATGACGTCGCAGATGACATGGGAATCACCCAAGTCGTGGTCTACAAAACGAGAGCTTCAAGACGACACCCTACACTCCATCTTTGGGTGAGATATAGAACCTCAATCTCTCAAATATATCCCTGCGCACCCCATGAATGATCACTTCACTTACTACACCCCCAATTCGCAAACAAGCCTTTCAGGACATGCTGCCGTTACAGTATCCTGGCCTGCCCGACGACGCTTAGGCCAAAAGCGATTCTGACCAAAGATGAAATTTTATCAAACGACGTCTTCTAATTGGACAAGAGCCAATTGTAAACATACCCAACGCGGCTCCCCCAGCATGGGTATGATGTACTGGAGAGGATAATAACATGATTGACCTGTCATCCTTGTTGTTGTTGTCTGATCCGTCTACATCATGGCGTCAAGGCGTTATGCTAGGGCGTTATGGCGTTAAGATAAAGCATTAAGACATTAACATAGGCATTGAGGCGTTGGTCCACCGCGACCCCAAGTTGACCTAAAGAATTTGCATATGACCTCTGTGACGTCACTTCCGGATACGCTGAGGTAACTGGGTAGCCAGAGCGAACATGGCCACCTCTCTCCAAACGCACTTGTTTGCACCTCCGAAACTCTCTTTTCTCTACTACTCCCAAGTGATCTATAAATAGAACAGGGGTTTTCCAGAAAATTCCCCGAAAACTTAACCCTGATAGTTTCTGCTTTCTGTACTACTAAAATGGCTTACTTCCCTTGACTTTTATTTGCCCGAAATTGAGAGACTACACTATCTCAACAACAACATGCTCATTTCTATGACTCCGTGTGACCAGTGAAATGGTGTGAGTCAGGAGCGGGATTCAAACCCACACCCACATGTGCAGACCAGTATACCCATACCCCGGGGAAGACAATTTCATATATCTTGAGACTGGCGCCTTAGAACACTCGGCCATCCTGACCAACGCTGGCTATCGTGGTCATATTGATTCAGATATAGTGCTATATTTGTACAATGGTTTTACAACATGGCGAAGAATAACGAAAAAGGTGTGTGTCGGAAGTGGGATTCGAACCCACGTCCCACATATGTGGACCAGCACTTAAGACTGGCGCCTTAGACCGCTCAGCCATCCCGACCAACGTAGATTATGACGGACATAATGAGTCACATATAGTGCTACATTACATGTCGCGTTGTGTACGCCGTGAATGCCCTTATGGCTGCACTGATTGGTTACTTCACCAGCCCGCCGATTGACTGGTCTATGCACGTTAGGGCTTTAGGATAGGGCGTTAAGATAAGGCGTTAAGGCGTTCAGACGGCATTAAGGCGTACAGATAGGGCGTTAAGACGTAACGGCGATGAATTAGTGACAATTCCATGCAATATCTAGGCAAATCAGAGCTTCTGAGATATTTCACCAGGGCGTTGAAGCGTTTAACTTGGCGTTTAACAAGAGGACACCTCAGAAAACGCATTCGGTCCATGAATGGTCCATCTCTACCCCATACACTTTCCTTCACACCCCCCAAAATGCCCACATTGGGTACTACTCCTACTGATGTCACCAATGACGTCACAGATGGACATCCCTCAAGTCGTGGTCTACACCATGAGAGCTTCACTTTGACACCCCACACGACGCATTCGGTCCACGGATGGTCCATCTTTATCCCAAGCACCTTCCTTCACACCCCCAAAATGCTCACTTTGGGTACTACTTCTACTGATGACGTCACCAATGACGTCACAGATGACATGGACATCCCTCAAGTCGTGGTCTACACCACAAGAGCTTCACTTTGACACCTCACACGACGCATTCGGCTCACGGATGGTCCCTCAAACACACCCCACGCACCCTCAAGTTTGCTGCTTTCTATACTACTCGTTTCCTCTTTTTCACCGTACAGTCTGAAAAATGTTACTATTTTGAACTCTTAATTACATCTGTTGAGTACACAGCTTGTTACAGTTAGAAAAGACGTGGTGGTTTAGTTCAGGAACCTTACTTTGACGATATTCTGTATTTTAACATACATTTAAAGTATAAACGTCAAAAAGACGTCACTGTGACGTCACAATTGTGAAATATTTTTGCAGCCACAGATTTTTCAAGGGAGCGACACTAGGGGATCCTTTGGTGAAAAAATCACGCTTTTGTCACTTACGTAAATATAATTTCACTAAGCCACCTCACTACTATTTTGGGGTAAAGTCCGTGTTCCGCTTTTTATATTTTCGGGGACAAATCCTCAATCTACATGCACCCACTCCCCCCCTCTCTCAGCAGGCCCCGATAAGCCAGGACCGATATTCGCCCTTTGGGATAAGGTTGATAGGGGTTTTCCTCTATTGTAGGGGTAATGTCCGTGTTCCGCTTTTTATATTTTCGGGACAAATCCTAAATTTACATACACCCACTCCAGGCAGAACCCGATAAGCCCGGGGACCGATATTAGCCCTTTGGGATAGGGTTGATAGGGGTAAAGTCCGTGTTCCGCTTTTTATATTTTCGAGACAAATCCTCATTTTACATACACCCACCCATGACTTGCAAAATCCTTCCGTACATGCACTCCTAATCATTTGACCGCCGCATGATGGAAAAAACCCCAGATACAAGTCTGTACATGCATTCCATATGGTCCTGGAGGAGCGCTTCACTTTGACACCTCACTCGACCCAATCGGTCCATGCAGCGTATTTGAAAGTCTGGGGATTACTTTCTGTGCGTGGAGGCAGACCGCATCACCACCAGACCACATCACTGCGGAGGAATACATGCCCCATGCACTTGACCATCACGTGACCTCCACATGACCTCCACATGAGACGGCGTCCTTTTTGAGACGGCGCACTCTTTTGCCGGTTTTCGCCCGTACTATAATGCACTTGACCTCGACGCCAGATTCTTACGCCAGGTCAACTTACTGTGTACCGTCTTCTATGTACTATATATAACCCCATGCTTTATATAAATCCACATCGATGTGGATTTATATAAAGCATGGGGTTATATATAGAGACCCCATATTTCGACACTTCACCCTAATACCACCGCCCACACCCCCCAAATCTCTTGTTTTGCGGGCCTGTGCACCCACCGAATGTCAGCTCTCTAAAATAATTAGATTGAATCAGATTGAAATTATTGACCAAAATATTCGATTGAATCTATAAGACTGAAAATTTCAATCTAGTATATTGAATTTTCTGTCTACAATGGAGTCTTTTTATCGTTTTCAATCTATTAGTTTGAATATTTTAAATCCAATAAAAGATTGGCCACTAATTTCAATCTGATAGATTGAATTTTAATCTACTTACTTTAAAGAGAGCACTCCACTGTCGATGTAAAATATTGAATGTGCGTCTTATGGATGTATGTATATACACAAACCACAACACATCGCGTGGGCTTGAAAAAATTTAATACACCAATAAAATCAATCTACTAAACTACAAGTACAACTAGGCAAGCATAAAGCGACAGTAGGCATATACAAGCTAAAGGCATATTAGCCATAGATCTGCATTAACACCGAGCATAATGAAAAAGTGATCGGATATAAAGCATGATTACGAGCAACTTTATTTACCATAGTACCATAATGGTGAAGCTTGGCATGAACTACATACATGTAGACGCGTAAGCACAGATTGACTAGAAATGTTTCGATATCTTTCACTCAGAAGTTACTCAAATATTTCATCTCACTCTATCAAAAACGATGAAAAGGTAGTTCTTTGAATGAAACGTCATTTGAATCAACCTCAATCCAAATGAGGAGAGTATAAGTTATGGGCGGAGAAAGGAACCGAGAATTTGAAAAGTACTATTACGGTCCGGTTTGATATAAGGAAAGATCGTCAGTTTTTTTTCGCCACCAGTGAAACGCACAACAGGGAGTGGCATACCTGTGCATATGAGCCACGATTCAGCTCCACGTCTTACTGGATGGATACTGTAGTCTAATGCCGACAAGCCGACACGCGAAGGCAAACGTTGTAGATGATCGCTAAAAAGACCTTAATCCTGATGACCTTTTATACCACTTCTATCCCATCATGCAATGTACAGCCACGACGATTAAATGGCAAGTGGGTATCATAATACAATTGAATAGACCTTAATCCTGATGACGTTTTATACCACTTCTATCCCATCATGCAATGTACATCCACGACGATTAAATGGCAAGTGGGTATCATAATACAATTGAATAGACCTTAATCCTGATGACGTTTTATACCACTTCTATCCCATCATGCAATGTACATCCACGACGATTAAATGACAGGTGGGTATCATAATACAATTGAATAGACCTTAATCCTGATGACGTTTTATACCACTTCTATCCCATCATGCAATGTACATCCACGACGATTAAATGACAGGTGGGTATCATAATACAATTGAATAGACCTTAATCCTGATGACGTTTTATACCACTTCTATCCCATCATGCAATGTACATCCACGACGATTAAATGACAGGTGGATATCATAATACAATTGAATAGACCTTAATCCTGATGACGTTTTATACCACTTCTATCCCATCATGCGGTGTACATCCACGACGATGAAATGGCAGGTGGGTATCATAATACAATTGAATAGACCTTAATCCTGATGACGTTTTATCCCTCTTTTAATCACGTGATGATTTGTTTCTAAATCAATTATCCTGAAATCTAGCATGGCTTATGTATCCCGACATTAATTGAATTGTGAACGTACATTTCATGTACCGCAAGGTCTCATATGAATTCCGAAGCACCAAATTAAAGCATTCTCTTCGTGCTGTGCCCTGGGACCTCCCGTTGACAATTAAATTTATGTCGTGTTACATGAGGGAGGTGGCTGTATATCACGATCCTAACCTGCCATTCAAATATCTTGGATGTAATCGCAGCATGTGATAGAAGTGGGATAATCCGTCATCAGGGTTCAGCTCTATTACCCAGTCAAAATCCTCATGTAACACGACACCAATTTTATTTGCCAACGCGAGATCACGGAAAAGGCAGGCGGTCCTGTAAGCCGTTAATTTGGGGTGTCGGGTTACATATAGGACTTCAGCAGGTCGGGGGAAAAGTGCCTCTCCAATTTTGGAGGTAAAAAGGGTCGTTTTTCTTGAATAACTCAGAAAATTTGAACAAAATAGCATTTTTCTCTAAATGGCGCATAAATTGACATACAGTTACATATGTTAACACATTTTGCCATTTATAGGATTTATAGTTAACTTGTTCAAAACAGACCGCTTTCTATCCCCTGAAGTAGATAGGCAACAATTTCTTCAAAGCACGTAAACCAATGTGAAAAAATATCAATGTATGCGCCATTTAGAAAAAAATGATATTTTGTTCATATTTTCTGAGTTAATCCAACCACCTCGCTGGGGGTCTAATAACACCCCAGCCACCAGTCAGATTTTTGGACCGGATTCGGGGCCTTCGCGCACATCGCCGGAAGTGACATCATATATGGTAAAATAGATGTTTAACGAAAATTTTGATTACTTTTCAAGTCTGCATAATACCTCCGTTGACCTAGCGTTAAAAAGAATTATCTGGAGATAATTTTTCCTGTTTATCTGGACAGAGCATATGAAAAGTAGTTCGCTCATGTGCAACACTAAAGGAGTTGTTTGGTCGGATTCAAACTGAACCGTGCGTTGGTTGGTTTCCCCTATACGTCATAGCAACGTAGTAAAGGTCAACTTCCGCTATTGGAGGCAGGGATGTTATTGGAGCCTGCGAAATGGAGCATGCGCTGTGGGGAGGTTGGAGTTAATCAAGAAAAACGACCTTTTTTACCTCCAAAATTGGAGAGGCACTTTTCCCCGACCTGTTCAGGCCTTGTAGTGCCGGTACCTCTTTTGTACGTTGACAGAGTAATGCCGAGCTTTTTAGCGATGTTCGATTTCAGTATAATTGATACCTGCCATGTAGATGAACGGATGCACAATTCAGCACGTGATGGGGAAGAGGGGTCAAAGGGGGTTTAGGTCTACTGAGTAGACGTGAGGGTAACAACCTGACCATTTTTTATTGTATGCGCACAGACAATTATATTCCTTGTGAATTCGAGGTGTGGCACGAGGTAACAATGATGTACGTGACCTCAATGGTAAGAGTGGTACACTTGTAACGCCTCCAAATGACATCAAGAGAACTGCGAAGATACTTCAGAACAGTAAGGGATGCAACAGGGGAGCAGTCGGTAATCTAGCTAGCTGGTAAAAATGGTAAGAAAATTTCATGTACAGGTTGTTGAAACTGCAGGATTTCTGAAGCTCTGATTTCCATAATCAATCCTCTGTCGACGACACCCACATCTTCAATTACAATACATTTACACAAGTAGTAGTAAAAGAGCAGATATCATCTCTTTGACCTTTGTGGCGTTACTACCGGTTCCGGTCACGTCAAAGCTCACTTCCGGCCACGTGACAAAGGACCCAAATGTTGCAGTAAGATGTCAAATGTCAATGAGACTATATCTACTCTTTTACTATTACTTATACATCTCAATCCAGTTAGATGGCAAGACCATGTTACTGAAAAGCAATAGGCTGAAGAGACCAGTTGTTGCTCACAGTTGTAAATCAAGTGGGCCAAGAAGGCAGGAAGTAGGAAGGGTATTTGGTCACAATTTTCAAATTTTGCCTCCATTTGCAACCAAGGGATTATTTCCAGGAACTGGGTGAAAAGGCCATGAATATTATTGACTTAGCATTAACCCTTACAATGCTAGGGATTTTTTATATCATTTTGTACTAACACATATTTATACAGAAACCTAAGAGAGCACAATTACCAGTATGTATATTGAAGTAAGAAGAATTATTAATGGCGACACACAATGAGAAAGCCCGAGAAGGCATGGGAATTAATTTAACAGGCAAAATACCAGGCGGCAACTGACGAAAATATCGGAAACAACCTTAATTCCGATATTGCTTTATCCGTCGTATCAAGGTCTGTGTACTAAGTTCAACGTCTGCCATAGAATTACAATACACAACCGGAAGTAGTGCAGAGAAAGCAAACATAAGTGTGTACATGACATAAAAATGGGGATATGTCAGGAAATGATCATCAGTATCGGCACCTATCACAAAAAGTGCTATCGCTGTAAAAGGAAGCCACGTCGTTACGAAAATCAACAGTAGAACAACCATTAGACGCGTTTGTCTTAATTTAAGGGTCTGAGACCTGCGTGTGGATTCCCTCCTCACTGATCGTTCTAGATTGTCCATGTCGGTAACTTTCCGTTTTGCGACGCGAAGAATCCAAACGGCACAAATAAAAACCCCTGTCATAATCGGAAATTCAACAGAGAAGTAAGCAATTGTATACCACGTTGGCACGGCTCCCCATGTGCATGATGAGTTAATAGGGCTATCTGATTCGATAACGTGCGATACGGCCATTAAGATGATCATGTACGATAGGGGAAATAGCCATTGAACTGCGACGAGAAGGTTTTCTTTGTCAGGTAAGCTTTGAAAACGAAAGGGGAACCGGACGACGAGAAAGGTCGTGAGAATTGTCACGGCTGCATGACTCATAACCAGTAGTGTGCCAAAGTCTGTGACTGCCATAAAGAACACGCACACGCGCCTATTGTTGAATATGTCAAGCCGGTTATATTGTGCTGCAGTTATTGGTAGTACCACTATCCCCGTGAACAAGTCCGAAATCAATACACTGATGATATGCTTCTTCTGGCGTTCCATATTTGATCTGATGAGAACCACAAGGGTTCCCACGTTTCCGACAACGATCCATGAGACGAACACGGCGAGAAATAAACTGTGGACGAACACGACGGTCCCGGGTCTATTTACCTCAGACGTGCTATTCTCTGACATGTCTGGGTTATCTCCTCTTCGATCTTCTAGCATTGTTATCCAGATAATTTTGAAAATCTGATTTCTGAATTCTCAGATGTTGTAAGAGTATATCTTGGGCTATGTGGGGTACAAACCAAATGATATTGAAATATTAAGCCATGTTTGACCGCTGAAACGTCACAGTCCTGGTGTATATTTCATCGAATAGTTTACCCCGATAAAGTCAATTCCTTCGATATTGGTTTATGGGAACGCAATACCGCAAGAACCCGGCAGAATATATTCTCACATGGCCTATCACTTTAGACCGGTCCATCCATAAGATGCTTCTGTAATGTCACGATCTCGCACACACGGCACACTTTGGATTTGTACAAAATCTTCTATCAAAATGTCGTGTCGTCTTGAAGTTCGTCAAATAAAGATATGCTAAAAGCCTACTGGGCAGCCGAGTTGACCACGTCCAGCTTCTCCGACTTCTGTGACATCACCACTGTCAAAAATCAGCTGTTAACCTTCACATAAAAAACATGTTGAAGTCCAATACAGCCAAGTGGTATTTCAATGGAGTTGGTCAACTGTTCACATCCACTCTGTTGCTACTAGTAATCTGTGGTCGAACAGTAAAAAAATATGCCAGGTAAGCAGAAGGGATTCCACGCTATAGGTGTTTGAAAACCCTGCGGTCAGATGTCAAAGGCCATTTTCCCCAAATGTCCACTTTCGCAACTTGTGATGGAAGCGTCACCGATACACAAACCAAATACTGTCCCAAAACGTTCTGGTCTTTGGATGCTGTTATGTAAGTTTCGATAATTCAAGAACGTGCGCCAACTTTGATATCAGAATATTTCGATACATTTGATCTAGCGTGCCTTACATATGCGCAAAGATGGTTTGACTCCAATGTTTCATACCGCTATGTACAGTCCATCTGCTTTTAGAGTGTTTTACTTGGCACTGGCTTGGTTTACACTACGGGAATGTTTCCCATTTCGTCAAACAGGATGCATTCATGCGTATCTCTCATCTCCGGAGAGGAACCAAATTAACAATTAATAACAGGTTGAACAGAGGTGTGGGACCGATATTTCACGTTCGACCTATCGAACGTCATTATCATTTAATTAATCTGGTCTAACTGATTTGAAGCGACATTAATCTATTGTAGATCCAACGGGGGAATATCGCACAATTATCACTGGTGTCTAACAACGTATTGGCGATATGCGGACACATTTGTGGATAATGGTGGTTTTAATACATTTAAATTGATGGTTTATCGCCGGGGCAAGTTGTAGCTTTTGAAAACAAATCATCGTGAATGTATCCTGAAGCCATTCATCGACTTTGCAGGTAAAAACCAATTAATTCACCGGTCCAGCCTGCATGTCGGGCAATGTTCGCAGCACGAATGTATCGGACTGTGAGACAGGCTAGCCCTATGGTTGTTTGATATTCAAATAATGTGCTAGTGGTTGAATATCGATGTGCGAATCCAAAATATTGTCTGTAAAATTCAGGCAATTTCTCCGCGTAATTAACGCGCGCTGGAAATATTTACGACCAGTTGTATTCCAGTATTGTCTTCAACGCGGAACTATAGTAACCCCCGGTTGATCGGGTTTCATTGAAATTGGTACTGGATAACACCATGTTTTCATACCGTCTAAGAGATCACTGACCCATTGTGATGAAACATATTGTCCGGAAATTAGAATTTTACTAGTGAAATTACCTCATTTTACATTACGAGGAATAGGTTAAAACATTACTTGTTTCTAACTTGAAGGCACAACTGCCTGGTTTGCGAGATATTTGATGGTAGATGCCTACGTATATTTTCAATATATCATGAAAATTATTAATATAATTAATTTTTTTTCAAATCGATTCTCATTGATGTCAAGGCGAATTAATCCGGAGTTAATTTTCCATCATACCCTGATGTATATGACAAAGATAAGTACTATTTTTCTGTGCATACTGGATATGGTGGAAAATTAGGAAGTGTAGTAACTGGGGTTTTGTTTAAAACTGAATGGGAATTATTTTATTTGAGTCAAAGATGAGAGAGAAAATATTATGAACAAAATAAAATCGATTTGAAGTTTTTTTTAAAATTATATCATTAATATTCATAATGTATTGGAAATATGCGTAGGCATCTACCGCCAAATATCCCACAAGCCAGACAACGGTGTTAGCATTGAGACGCGTAATGTCCCCACCAAACTTTTCGTTATATTCCGGAAATGGAAACAAAATAGGAGTTGTATATATGAACCTTTGTGGGTTCATGGCTTGTCATTAGGAGCCATTTTGAGCATATTTTGCATACAAGCGCATGATATTAATTTAGTTTGCCAAAAATAATGTTTTAACAGATGTGAGCAGTCGAGAAAAGAAAAAAAATTCCAAACATCGGTCGAATAAGTGGCCAACAAATACCTTTCAGGAATGAGTAATTAGAGACGACAATTGAAATCATCATTATTTTACAGCAGGAGCATTTTTTTTAAATATATATAATGCATGTATAATGTGTGATTTAAATATTTCGAAATTCTAGTCTCACAGAGGGCAAATCCCTGCGGAGTTTCTGCAAGACTGATGTTTTAATAAAAATAAGTATTTTCCCGTATGCTGATTAATAAAGAATCAACGCCGCTACTAATTAATGGGAAAATTAATTACCGTAAACACGGGATGAAATGGTTCGTTTCGAATGAGCGAACGTCAGATATAGCTTCCACGGCGCATTTGAGAAGCAATCTCTTTCTCATCAAAACACAATTCGTTGTTGATGGAGAAACACACAACATGCATGCGTGTAAAACGTCCTAATATGTCATGTTTTATACATGTAGATAAATGATTGTTGATTATTTTCATATCCAATGCCTGTATAAGATAATACAATATTAACCTTATTTAGTGAATAGAATATCTTTATTCCGCTGGAAATGCATAAAACCACCCCCAAATTGCCATGCTATAGCCTCGTTTCGCGAGTTACAAATTCTCCCACCGCCCCGCCCCCATCCGATTTGTAAAACGCGAAACGAGGCTATAATAAGACAAATTTTCACAGGCCAAAGGTGTATGCAGTTTTCCTCGTTAAGGTCCCACGCAATCCACAAAACCTGATAAGCTCAACGTTCAGAGTGCACATGCGCCACATGACATCATCATATTGGAAATGTATATTGGAGATAGAGTAGTGTGAGGTGTGTGTCCCTGGGCAAGTACGAAACTCCAATGTGCATCCCCAAGCAGGTACTCTGACGTTCGCGCGACCGTTTCTTTTGTGAAAGTTTCGATACATGCTCGTTTACAGTTCTGGACTAGCTCAACTTCTTAAGGAGAGCAGTAAATTTAGTTCCTCTGTGGATGCTTGCCCGAATATTGAAGAAATAGCATAATCGTAATATGTATGGTCCGTCATTCAATATTCAGCCGTCGTCCATCAGAGAATTTCCGCGTCCATAATCCAAAGACCTAATTAATATAATAACATTAGCACCTGATTAAAAATGATAAATCATAGTATACATACGAGAGATCCTGAGGGATCTTGGCGCCCACCATTGTCCGATAATTGTAAGCTAATGACAAGAGGATCTTTTTCTCCATTGTTACTAAGAACAAACGATTGATTTGTAATTTTGTTTACAGAATTTCGAATCTTGAGCGAAAAAGAACGAAAAAGGGACACTGAAAAACACCAAGATATAATCTAAGTTTCAGGAATTTCAAGATTTCTAGAAACTGTACTTATGTCGGTTGTTATAATACAAGAAAAATGAGCAAAGTTAGTCTGAAAGTGAATGTACCTGTACAAAGGATCCTTCGTCTTCGTTTTGTAGTATTTTTTATTTATTTATTTTTTTGCACGTGTCATCATTGGGTACTGGAAGCGAAGACAAATCTCTTTGACACTTTGGCATGACCTATGAAACATGCTTAAGATTTTATAACTAGGAACGAATGCTAATTCTGTTCTGTTTACTGGGCTAGTTTGAGATATCTCTTTTCAGATACCATGCTCGAAAATAGTAAGATAGTACAATACTTAATACGGAAGGGATCCGGTCCGCGCAGTAATGTTGAAACTTCGAAAGTGCCTGAATCCTGATTATCTCCCTTGGATCGAAACATGCAGTAGTCTACAGTTCTCGAGTTGTGACGTTGAGTCACAAGAGTGACACCCCTTCATGTAGCCGACCCGCCGGCAGACGAAAGGGTGGGGCAGTTCACTTGCAACTGCATGGACTAAAGAAAACTGATTTAAAATTTGAAGAAATACATTTTAATTCCGAATTGTTTGAACTCCTTGATATGGAAGGTGAAGGTGTGGATATTCTCTATAGTCAATATATAGAATATGCCCCACGGTATCCGCCGACTCTTGTGATGCAACGTCACAAATCGGGAATACCGTATTGATTTGAAACATAACTTGGATTTTCGAATCGGACCAAAAAAGGTATCTTGCACAACTAGGACCCACGTGGGACCTGTGTACCAAATTTCAGAAAGATCCATGAAATATTTCCTGAGTATTCACGATAATGTTTCAAGGGGAAATTCAAGATGGCCACCTGGCGGCCATATTGGATTTTCAAATTGGACCAAAAAAGGTATTTTGCACAACTAGACCCCAAGGGGAATCTATGTACCAAATTTGCGAAAGATCCCTGCAGTACTTCCTGAGAAATCACGATAACAAAGTTGCATGGGAAAATCCAAAATGGCCGCCTGGTGGCGGAGATATCCAAGATGGCTGCCTTGTGGCCATATTGGATTTTCGAGTCGGACCAGAAAAGGTATCTTGCACAACTAGACCCCAAGGGGAACCTGTGTACCAAATCTGAGAAAGATCCATGCAGTAGTTCCTGAGAAATCGCGATAACATGGTATCATGGGGAAATCTAAGATGGCCGCCTGGTGGCCATATTGGATTTTCGAATCGGACCGAAAAAGGTATCTTGCACAACTAGAATCCAGGGGAACCTGTGTGCCAAATTTGAGAAAGATCCATGCAGTACTTCCTGAGAAATCACGATAACAAAGTTTTATGGGGAAATCCAAGATGGCTGCCTGGTGGCCATATTGGATTTTCGAATCAGACCAGAAAAGGTATCTTGCACAACTAGACCCCAAGGGAAACCTGTGTACCAAATTTGAGAAAGATCCATGCAGTAGTTTCTGATAAATCGCGATAACAAGGTTTCATGGAGAAATCCAAGATGGCCGTCTTGTGGCCATATTGGATTTTCGATTCGAACCGAAAAAGGTATCTTGCACAACTAGACCCTAAGGGGAACCTGTGTACCAAATTCGAGAAAGATCCATGCAGTACTTCCTGAAAAATGACGATAAAGTTTCATGAAGAAATATAAGATGGCTGCCTGGTGGCCATATTGGATTTTCGAATCGGATCAGAAAAGGTATCTTGCACAACCAGACACAAAGGGGAACCTGTGTACCAAATCTGAGAAAGATCCATGCAGTAGTTCCTGAGAAATCGCGATAACGAGGTTTCATGGAGAAATCCAAGATGGCTGCCTGGTGGCCATATTGGATTTTCGAATCGGACCAGAAAAGGTATCTTGCACAACTAGACCCCAAGGGGAACATGTGTACCAAATTTGAGAAAGATCCGTGCAGTAGTTCCTGAGAAATCGCGATAACAAGGTTTCATGGGGAAATCCAAGATGGCTGCCTGGTGGCCATATTGGATTTTCGAATCGGACCAGGAAAGGTATCTTGCACAACTAGACCCCAAGGGGAACCTGTGTACCAAATTTGAGAAAGACCCATAAAGTAGTTCCTGAGAAATCGCGATAACAAGAATTGTTTACTGACGGACTGACAGACGACGGACGGACGACGGACCACGGACGAAAAGCGATTTGAATAGCCCAGCATCTGGTGATGGTGGGCTAAAAACTAGATTAAAATGATAAATCATAGTATACATAAAACTAATTTCTTGCAAGATAGAAGCGGTCAACAGTTTTCAATGATGCCAGCAAGACATCATGATGTTCCAAAAATATCAAATCCGTATCGCTGATCAATATTCTTAACCCATATGATGTACGTTGTAAAGTCGTCATCTAGAGTATGATGTATCTCAGTCATGCTTTGATTGTGACTGTTCATGTGAACACTATAAGGATCTTGAAGTACATAGGTTCATAAGTTGTTCCGGTATCATGGGAGGTAAATATAGCAGCTCCATGGTTGTACCCATCGTTACCATGGTTACGGAGTGAGATTCAGATGTGTGCCATCACTGTATATTGTCTCTGCACTATATGGAATATGGAGAATTAAAATCGTGAGGATTTAAATTGTTTGGTAGGTATATGTATATATGGAACTATCTGTTTGACACTGTCTACTTCTGTCCAATGGCCACTGCTAGCCGGCGATCGAACTTTGACCTCCGACCAGTCTTTTGTTATTGTTGATTTTTTTTCTCATACGCCACTTCACATTCGCGACTGCTCGACAGATGTCAGTAGTAGGTAGCCGTGATTTCGAGTCAACTTTTTCGGGCACACGAAAGTGGCGCAGGTTATTTGCCTATGTGAAATAGCTAGAAATGGCAAATCGGGAACCCTCAAAATTTGACAGAAGAGTTCCAATTTAGGGGGAGGTAACTCCGGATCACTATAGTTCCGGCAAAGGGCCCCATGGGCATGTATTCTTCCGCGGTGATGCGGTCTGGTGGTGATGCGGTCTGCTTCGGCGGAGAAAAAGTAGTCCCCAGACTTCAAATACGCTGCATGGTCCGATTGGGTCGAGTGAGGTATCAAAGTGAAGCATTCGTGAAGGGGCATCCAGTCATGGGTGGGTGCATGTAAAATTAGGATTCTTTCCCTAAACTATAAAAAGCGGAACACGGACTTTACCCCTAAAATAGGGGAAAACCCCTATCAACTCTAGCCAAAAGGGCTAATATCTGTCCCCGGGATTATTGGGACCTGCCTATCAAGTCAATGGGGTGCATGTAAAATTAGGATTTTTTTCTTTGGGTGAATGGGGCCTGGGAACATGATAGGACATGTACTGATCTGTCTGTGGAGTTTTTCCCGCCAGAATTTCGCTGTCGTCTGCGTGAGTGAGTTCACGTGCCGAATACCTGGCTCCCCGAATTGCAACAATGTTGCACGTTCGCTACAATGTTGGCCGAACACCTGGCTCCCCAAGATCAAGGCATGTCCAGACTTGTTCTGGGTTGTACAGTTCTGCCATATTAGAGGACGGGTACTAGGAATGCATATTAAATCCATAGACAAAGTATACAAGTGGGTTTTTGGTCCGTCAATACAATATACAGGCCTGTATGGGGTATGGGGATGGTCATTTTTGAACATGATAGGACATGTACTGTCTGTGGGGTTTTCCCGCCAGAATTTCGCTGTCGTCTGCTTGGGGTTGTCACGTGCCGAACACCTGGCTCACCGAATTGCAACAATGTTGCACGTTCGCTACAATGTTGCGGTGAACACCTGGTCTGGCGTCTGCGTGAGTGAGTTCACGTGCCGAACACCTGGCTCCCCGAATTGCAACAATGTTGCACGTTCGCTACAATGTTGGCCGAACACCTGGCTCCCTGAGAGCAAGGCATGCCCAGACTTGTTCTGGGTTGTACAGTTCTGCCATATTAGAGGACGGGTACTAGGAATGCATATTAGACAAAGTCTATGGAAATATACGTTTTGGGATCTAGGTGGGCCACTAGTGGGTCGATGGAGTCGTATGAGGTATCAATGTGAAGCATTCGTGAAGGCGCATCCGGCGGAATGGGTGCGGGGTTGAAATATCGTCATTCTGCGCATGCGCGGTAGACCAAGGGTATGGAAATAGCCGTTTTGGGGTCTAGGTGGGTCACTAATGGATCGATGGGGTCGAGTGAGGTATCAATGTGAAGCCTATGTGAGGGGGCATCCCACTGGATGGATGTAGGGTCGGAATATCGTCATTCTGCGCATGCGCAATAGACAAAGGGTATGAAAATAGACGTTTTGGGATCTAGGGGAGTCCCTAATGGTCCGATGGAGTCGTATGAGGTATCAATGTGAAGCATTCGTGAAGGAGCATCCGATGGGGTGCGTGTGGGGTTGGAATATCGTTATTCTGCGCATGCGCAGTAGACAAAGGGTATGGAAATAGACGTTTTGGGATCGAGGGGGTCCCAAGTGGGCCGATGGAGTTGTATAAGGTATCAATGTGAAGCCTATGTGAGGGGGCATCCGCCTGGACTAGTGTCTCGGTCGTTGTCCACATTCTGCGCATGCGCAGACAGGGAATTGTGGGAAAAGGGTATGGAGATAGACGTTTTTGGGTCTGGGTGGGCCACGAGTGGGCCGATTGGATCGAGTGAGGTATCAATGTGAAGCATATGTCAGGGGGCATCCGATTGGACTAGTGTCTCGGCCGTTGTCAACATTCTGCGCATGCGCAGACAGGGAATTCTGGGAAAAGGGTGTGGAAATAGACGTTTTAGGGTTTAGATGAGCCCCTAATGATCCTATGGTGTCGTATGAGGTCTTATTTTGAAGCTGTCGTGAGGGAGCATCCACCTGGGCTGGGTGTGACTTGGAACTGACGTCATTCTGCGCATGCGCAGTAGAGAAAGTGTATGGAAATAGACATTTCGGCGCCGACAGGGGTCACTATGGGTCCGATGGAGTCGTATGAGGTCTTATGTTGAAGCTCTCGTGAAGCAGCATCCGACTGGACTCAGGGTTCGTCCGTGTTCAAGAGTCTGCGCATGCGCAGTCTGGTCGTAGTATAGAAAACCGGCCCGGCCCGCCACGCCCCGCCCCGGCCACAGCGCGCGCGGGTTATCCGGCCGCAGCGCGCGCCTTATCCGGCCGCGCGCCTGCGCGGGTGAATTTCGGATTATCCTAGGCCATTGATGGGCTACTTTCTCCACAGTGTTCGAAGCCAGTTTCACCGAATCCCCACATGTCTGTTATAGCCTTCATGCATTATGCTCATATAGAAAACACACAAGACAGGGTTTTTTGGGTGAGATTTTATTCAACAACAACAACATGAGAACAACCACGTGAAAACTGAAGCCCAGAACAGGGGGCTTGTACATTGAAAGAACTGAAGCCCAGAACAGGGGGCTTGTAAACTTAAGCCCAGAACAGGGGGGCTTGTACATTGAAAGAACTTAAGCCCAGAACGGGGCTTGCACATTGAAATGATGGGCGGCCCAGTCATATACGAGTACATCGTGGTCTTCGGCCTTGGGGTACTCGTCAAACATCTGTACGATGGTAGATACGGTTCTTCCCCGGCATCGATGCTACAGGTAGAACAAGCAATATTGTCCCCATACTCTGCTGTTCAAGCTTTGCAACGTTTGACTGTTCCAACACCACGTCTCTGTGCCTTGATCCATGAAGTCTGTTAAATCGGGATGGAGGGGTGGCAGGCCGTACGGGTCAAAGTATCCGCCCTGCCGTTCTGTCAAGTACACGCCCACCCAATGTTCACCGGGCCGATCCATCGGGTCCGTGTTGAGAACGTAAGCAGCAGGATACATACGGTCTAATGGAAACACATCTCGGGCGAACACCCCTTGAAAGACCATACGTGTCTCTGGGTCATTCTCCAGCACGGTGGTTATCTGGTCTGTATCCATGTTAGGTGGAGAAGTCACACAGGACGTTGCTCGCCTTGTCCACTTGAATGATGTCAAACTCGGCGTAGCAGATCACATTGACGGTGGTCCCGAGGGCTCGTGCAAAGTGGATTTCCAACCGTAAATTGCCTTCCTTGGCCAGGGCCAGCTGATGGTCGTTCTCTAAGGTGGGGATCAGATCGAAACAGAACAACGTGTATCCGTTCGCGTAGTTATCCCGACTGATCATATTCTCTTCGTCCTGGTTGATTTGACCGGTGGCTGTAAACAGGCTCTGATAGGCTCGAATGAAATTCCTGCTCCCAAAGTTCGGTGTTAAGGCCGTGGCTGGGACCTGTTGTCCATCCACGTGCAGGGCCACAAAATTGATGCCGAAATGTTGAAAGTCAAACGGATTTTCTGGGTAGGCTCCGCTGAAACTGGTATTTTCCACACAGGCCAGGATCAATCGCTTGGGTAGTTCCCCCAGGAACAGGTTTTCTTTGTTGGTGCTCATATTTCCAGCAGGCACACAGAACACTTTGGTTTGTACACGTCGGATAGGGTACTGGGCTGGTTTTGTTTCCAAGGCTTTGAGGTGTCCCAATTGAACGGCTGGATTCGGTTTCACTTTTCGAACATACAGGACTGCGTCTTGGATGACAATCTTATAGTCAGCTGCATGCCCGTCTACGTTAGTGGCCATCAAGGCGAAGGTCGGAGACGCCCGTATCAGTCGGATTTTGATGGAGATCTTGTTAAAGAGGTACCGTTCTTGCATGAACATGTCTGCGTGTAGTCGACCCATGAGATCCACCGAGGCACCGTTCGCAGTGAAAGCCTTCCGTTTGTTATATCCTTCATTGTCCACCGTGTCCATGTGCTCGGGTGTGTCCTGGTAGAATAAAGCGGCTGTCAGCTGAGATTTTTTAGCCTCTAGTCCATACGACAACAGTGTCTCGATGTAGGCTCGATAGGGGTACGTGTTGGTAGAGTCACTGATGAGTTTGTCGCTGAGAAAAATATCCACCTGTTGAAACATCGAGTGCAGCCAGAGATTCGTCGGGCCCACCGTTGCAGCTTGGATGATTCTGGAGCCATCCCCATTGACGACCTTGGCTTTCACATACAAGTACGTATGGGCTAAATCCACATAGGCCGTATCCGCATTACTGATGGTGAACTCGATGGGCCCTGTTTCGTTGATGCTGGAGAGCGGGAGATGCTCCATCCATAATCCTTGTTCGGCACTGGTCTGTGTGGGCGGCACGGTCCGCAAATCAAATTCACTGTTGGTGGAGGGGCAGGACTCTGCGTGGATCAAGGACATGGTTAAGAAAAGATATCCTGGGTCTTCGATGTGCGTCGTCGCTGGGTCGGTCGTCGACTGGTGCGTGGTCTTGGTGGTGCAGGTCTTTTATTTCCTACGGTGCGTTGTGCTTTGGCGACCAAGACGCCTCCCGCTTCCTTGGCCCGCCGTTTCAAGGCTTCTTTGGGTGCCGTACCCCCCAAGACATCACCGGCCACTTGCAGTCCACTGCGTACCGCGTGTTTGCCGATTGCTTTCACCCCACGCGTCACCAAGGGCAGGAACGTTTTGACGATGCTCCCGAGTATGTTTCCCAGCCTATGTCCTCGTTGCATGCGTGCACCACTAAAGAAGGGGAGGCCACCCCCGGCCTGTGGGGCATAATAGTCCATATAGCTGCGTGCATCGCACTCGTAAGGGACTTTCATTATACAAAGTGGGGAGCACGTGCTTGTCGAAAATGAAGTGTCAGCACCACTTTTCCTCGTTCGAATGCCACCGGTCGTCTCGTGTCATCTCTTATATCCACCGTGATAGTGTTGATGTCGGTTTGTCGTACGGGTAGGTAGAGCATGTGGGTGAAACTGTGGGTGACTTGATCTCCATACGTCTTTTTAATGGGGACCACCCGTAACATAGGTGTGTTGATATCGCCCACGATGTGATTGTCGACTACGTCCGAGTAGACGTAGAGTCCGTACACACCCGACATATCCATCGGGGTCTGGCCATGGTCCTCGGATGGACCCGTGTAGGTCGCGTGAGCGAGACCCAGCATTTGCTGTAGGATAGGACTCAGTACGCCACTCACGTTGGCGGTGAGGAGGATCTGTGCCTTGCCGTTGTGTGCGTTGTAATCGTGCGTTGTAATCGTGATTCTTGAAGGGAAAGGATTTGATGGGTTTTGAAACATTCGTGACCTCCCGTAGAGCCTTATAATGCAACAGTCTTGTCAGCCCCTGCATGAACTCCTTGGGGGTATCGTATTGGCCTTCGAGGAAGGTGTTTTTGCCTTCGTAGGTCACCTCGTACCACACTTCATTGGCTCGCACGTTGTACCACGAGTAAGGGTATTGGATATCCACGAGGCCACATTCCCATCGTCCAGGTAAATGCAACGGTTGCGGCAACTGGGTGACGTACTTGGCCAAGGTGTTGTCAGGAAACACATCCAGCGAACTGTTACTGGGTAGGGTGAGGTAAAACATGCCGACTGAGCCGTCCTGCTGCTGCTGTTGGTTTTAATAGGTGTTCCAGGCCTTGGGCGGTTGTGTCCGGCGTCGTGTTCGTCGCGATGACTTGCTACGTGTCACGGCTCTGGAGATGTGGGGTGTCCTGATCAAGGATGATTTTTTAAAGGTCTGAAAAGAAGGTGCCCGTTGTGGTGGTGGTGTTTTGGGGCAGAATCCGGTTCCCATTTGGCTTCGCAAGAAGGTAGTGGGCCACTCGGCGATTGCTGGGTCCGTTGCATAAAGGCCCAGCGGTGGGGATTCCCCAACAATTCCTGTGGTGCATGCATGTCTTTCAAGCCTTGAGCGAAGACCTCCCATCCTCAAGGATCCGTGTGCGACCTGCGTTGACGCATGGGGTCATTCACTAAATCCGTCATGTGGGTCCCGGGGACCGCCTGATTCTGTACCAGGAGTTCGCCTTTATCATTCCAAGTCATGTTAGGATTCTGTTTCATCCGTTGTAATACCAGGCCAGCTTGTTTCTTGAACGATGCAGGTACACTCTTCAGCACTTCGTCTTCCACCCACTGTGGGGCTGTGGGTGGTACCCCTGGTAATGGCGGCTGTTGGAGCGGTGCTGAGGTCGTGGGTGTGTCACGTGGTGGTGGTGGTGGTGGTGCTGGGGTAGAGAGGGTTTTGTATTGGTCCATGAACGTCATGTACCGTTGAAGCGTCTCATTGTACCGTTGTACTTTCTCACTGTCGCTTAACCCCGGTCTCTGTAAGATCTGTTGCATCTCTCCATCGAGGGTGTTTATGGTCTTCACCGTAGGTGGTACAGGGTAGGGCGATTGCAGGTTTTGAAGGAACCGTGGTTCGACGAGAACCATTTTTTCTCGTGTGGTTCATTGTCGGTCGAAGAGTCCACCCAATACTGCACCCAACACGGAAGCGGCCAACAGTGCTAAGATGGCCCCGAGAAAGCCGGCTTTCTGTAACACCTTTTTCTTTTGTGTCTGAGGGACCCGCTTCTGGACTAGGGTTCGGCTTGGCTTGTCTTATGCTTGGCCAACTTGGTCTTCTGAGCCGAAGAGAGTGGTACGTTGCCTTTTAACAGATTGTACCCGATCTCGCACAGACAGCGTACACGGTCAGGGTCCGCACCGCGTACAATGGTTCGGACCAACTCGGGTGGGGCCGTCTTCAATACACGGAGCGTCGGAGCGTGCTTCCGTACTCGCGCAGACATCATGTACAACTAATGCTAGAACTCACAACTCTGCTCTTTTTATCTACTTCAGAGAACAGAGACAAAGTCAACCATGCTGTGGTATTAATTCTTTTTATTATCCCCATCATCAAACACACACACTCCAGCTGGGGGAGCCACTGTGGGTGTGTTTACATTATTTTTGCATGTACACGTGGTGGGTCTCTCCGGGAAAGATGCCGGTCCGTAGTCGAAGGTGGTCGGGGGTGGCTTGCTTCAGGTCGAAGAGCATATACCCGTGCTGAGGGGTTGTCGCATCTTTAAAGGCTTCCAACGCAAACGGTGTGCGGCCAGGATACATCTGTCTTGCCAGGTGCAGCAGTTGAGTGATATCTCTCGGGTTTTTGAAGACCACCAGGTAGTGGGCATTTAAGCTGATGTTCCGATGTTCTTTGTTTTTACTGAACAGATTCTGCACAATGTAGATGATGCTGAGCCGTCGATGATGGCTGCCTTTGGTAAAGAGTTGGGTGACCCGCGCATCCGTCTCCGCCATTAGATCATCCAGAACCACCAAGGTGTCCGGTTCCAAATCGTTAGGTAGGCCTTCCACGAACGTGATGTGGGGCATTGCTGCACACGCTGCCTGCCATTCTCCGTAACACCACACGACTCGGGCAATGGGTGGGGTGATCATGCTGTCGGCGTGTTGAATGAGCTTCCTGACGAAGTGCGTTTTGCCGGAACCCGTCGGTCCTGCGATGACGCAAGTGAAGGGATGCTGCCACCGAGGGTCCATGATTCGAGGTGTATCCGCTGTCGTGGTAACCCGCTCTTGTAAATTTGATACGAGTGAACTGGAGTGGTGGTGGTGGGTACAACGTCGGTCGTCGTTGTCTGTTCACTGTGAGGGATGATGATGGTGGGTATAGCGTCGGTCGTCGTTGTCTGTTCACTGTGAGGGATGAAATCCGGTGGGTTTTCAGACGTAGTGGGTGTACTTGGTGTAGGTGTGGAGCCTGGTGTGGAGCTCGACGTGGCTTGTACACGGGGTGTGGTGATGACTGGGCTCGATACGGGGTTGACCGGTGCTATCTGTAGACTGGTTTGACTGGTTGCTGGTGTTCTCAGTTGGTTAAGTAGCGTGCTGACATAGGCTACGTCGTAAAACACACCTCCGTACAACACACTCAGCAGGGTTAGCACTATCACCACAAAGCCCACTTGCGCTTTGCGCGTTTTGGGAGACGCTGTGTTCAGAGGCAGCTGCTGTTTGTCCATAGCACCGTGGTCGAACGTGGAATGAAGGATGACGGTAGTGGTGTCTGGCTTTATAGTCGTTTCACCTGGTTGGCAGCGACCCAGGAATTGAAGGAACTAGGCCAGCCTTGCCATTTAACGAAATGAAACAGTTTACCACGCCGACGTTCCGTTTTCAAAATCTGCTCCACCGTGTAATAGTCTTGCTGTGTTTTTAGGCTTCACATTGATACCTCACTCGACCCCATCAGTCCATTAGTGGCCCACCTAGACCCCAAAACGGCTATTTCCATACCCTTGGTCTACCGCGCATGCGCAGAATGACGATATTTCAACCCCGCACCCAGCCCGTCGGATGCGCCTTCACGAATGCTTCACATTGATACCTCATACGACTCCATCGACCCACTAGTGGCCCACCTAGACCCCAAAACGTCTATTTCCATACACTTTGTCTATAGATTTAATATGCATTCTTAGTACCCGTCCTCTAATATGGTAGAACTGTACAACCCAGAACAAGTCTGGACATGCCTTGATCTCGGGGAGCCAGGTGTTCGGCCAACATTGTAGCGAACGTGCAACATTGTTGCAATTCGAGGAGCCCGGTGTTCGGCACGTGAACTCACTCACGCAGACGCCAGACCAGGTGTTCACCGCAACATTGTAGCGAACGTGCAACATTGTTGCAATTCGGGCAGCCAGGTGTTCGGCACGTGACAAC
The DNA here is from genome assembly GCA_036873755.1 of Hanleya hanleyi. Classification (NCBI taxonomy): domain Eukaryota; kingdom Metazoa; phylum Mollusca; class Polyplacophora; order Lepidopleurida; family Hanleyidae; genus Hanleya; species Hanleya hanleyi. The sequence continues at coordinate 27,773 of JAVTVY010014350.1, forward strand.
CCCAAGCAGACGACAGCGAAATTCTGGCGGGAAAACCCCACAGACAGTACATGTCCTATCATGTTCAAAAATGACCATCCCCATACAGGCCTGTATATTGTATTGGCGGACCAAAAAACCCGCTTGTATGCTTTGTCTACAGATTTAATATGCATTCCTAGTACCCGTCCTCTAATATGGCAGAACTGTACAACCCAGAACAAATCTGGACATGCCTTGATCTCGGGGAGCCAGGTGTTCGGCCAACATTGTAGCGAACGTGCAACATTGTTGCAATTCGGGGAGCCAGGTGTTCGGCACGTGAACTCACTCACGCAGACGCCAGACCAGGTGTTGTAGCAACATTGTAGCGAACGTGCAACATTGTTGCAATTCGGGGAGCCAGGTGTTCGGCACGTGAACTCACTCACGCAGACGACAGCGAAATTCTGGCGGGAAAAACTCCACAGACAGATCAGTACATGTCCTATCATGTTCCCAGGCCCCATTCACCCAAAGGAAAAAATCCTAATTTTACATGCACCCCATTGACTTGATAGGCAGGTCCCAATAAGCCCGGGGACAGATATTAGCCCTATTGGCTAGAGTTGATAGGGGTTTTCCCCTATTTTAGGAGTAAAGTCCGTGTTCCGCTTTTTATAGTTTCGGGAAAAAATCCTAATTTTACATGCACCCACCCATGACTGGATGCCCCTTCACGAATGCTTCACTTTGATACCTCACTCGACCCAATCGGACCGTGCAGCGTATTTGAAGTCTGGGGACTACTTTTTCTCCGCGGAAGCTTTTTCTCGCGACCGCATCACCACCAGACCGCATCACCGCGGAAGAATACATGCCCAGGGGCCCTTTGCCGGAACTATAGTGATCCGGAGTTACCTCCCCCTAAATTGGAACTCTTCTGTCAAATTTTGAGGGTTCCCGATTTGCCATTTCTAGCCATTTCACATAGGCAAATAACCTGCGCCATTTCGTGTGCCCGAAAAAGTTGACTCGAAATCACGGCTACCTACTACTGATGTCGTTCAAGTCACCTGACCTCGCGCTGCATTCATAGGCACTTGTTTTAAGTTGTAAATAAAGGATTCCAGAGGTCTGAATTGGTCCGGAAGTGGAAATCTTGTTCGTTAATTTGCTTTCGGGGCTCGTTTATATTTTTGTTATTTGTTGTTTCACATGTATTTTTATGTCGATAATAATAGTGCCTAGTGCGCTAATGTTGTCCTTTGTCAACATCGACAATAAAGAAACTATCTTACCTTATCTTATCTTATCGCCGCATTGTTCGAATGGCATGGCATTCCCGTTAGGGCTTTTATACATTCTTACAATGGTCTATGGGCTATCCAACACTTATCTAATTAGTCAGTCCATATCATGAGCATTGTGACTGTAATGGTCATTACCTAGATTTCAGTCTGACTATCGGTCCATCGGTTAAAAGAACCTCTGCAATTTGATGATCTTAACTTGAAGTTCATATGCACCATATTTGATGACCATATTCTTAGTTGTACCAGTTCTTGTGTGAGAATAGCTTGGTTTGTCAACATTTTTGCCAGAGTAATCATTTTGCATTCAATATTTTTGGCACCACTTTGTGTATGAAGTTTAAATATAGACTTTTGGGATGAAGGATTGCGGGTCGTGTGCATTTCTTCTGACAACTGCATTGTGGGATATGTGAAGCTCCACCTGCATATATTAGCTGACAGATACATGATAAAATAGAGTAGGGAACAATAGAATATATCATTCCAGGGTCTTTATCTGAAGATATGGAGATGTTTATTGAGATTAGATGATACAAGGAAATGTTGCATTTTTGCACAATTGAAGATATGGCTGCATACTGGCATCTTTGCAACTGCTGGACCAAGGGTGCTAATATTTGCACATTTGTGTGCCACCACATCTCCAACTTCACCATAGAAATATGAATAATATCGGATGAATTTTTGTCTACTTTTGGGTCAGACACCATTATTAATTGTGTATAGAAATAGGGCGTCCGCTGATTGGCTGTTATTCATCCCAGGAAGGAATGGTTGGAATCATATATTTAAATTATTTCTGGACTATTTGACAAAGAAAAATATACAAAAAGCTACAACAGTGTCTGCCGACAGCAACATTGTGACAGCTATTTGTCGGGTACCCCCATGGGGTTTTAGGGCATATTCATTTTCTGCCGGGTGATTGTCTGTCATGGCGGTTGGTTCGAAAACGAGCCGCTCGTCATGTGTTCAAATTCCCGATAAATTTGACAGAACAAATCAGTCTTTCCAGCAAGATAGGTCATTTGTTGCAACGCAATATTGAGAATAGGGTTTTCTGGAGATGTGCCGGCTAAATTTACAACATAATAAGCAAGGAATTTTAATAGTAGCGTCTAACCAGAAGAAGGATGTGTGTCCGTTCACATAGTCCTCGCCTCTCGTAAAAAGTGAGTGAAATTTTAACATTCTCTTTCTCTCTTTCTTCTGTGTTTTCTTGGTTTCTGATCCTTTCATGATTCTATGCCCGAAATGCTACGACGTCATGTCCTTCACTCCAACAAAGGGATTCGCAAGGGTGCACTCCACAGTTATCCAGTTTAGCCGGAAATAAACAATGGGGTCCCCTCTTCGGTCATCAATATTCAAATAATCTTTAACACAAGCCTGTTATATCCATATATCATCTTGAAGATTGTACCATTAGTCCAAGGAAAATGTTATTTATGTAGTAAAAGAATCAAACCCTTGCAATCCCCTTTAAAATTGCTTCAATTTTCCTGGAAAACCCTTAAAAAGTCGAAAAATTCGTCATATTCGGCCCATTTTCCAGAGAAATTTGTAAGAGCGATTTCAATGAAATATACGGTTTCGCCTTCCACGTTGAACGGCCAATTTAAAACGGCGAAATAAATCAGAAACATTTTCATACCAGTTTTTGTAAAATTTTCTTGTCCTAAATGAGTCCACCAAAGGGACTTAACTTACATGTAGGTAAAAAAAAACGTACTCAGTGACCCCGGCCAGATAGTTCGGGAACCCAGCTATCAACTCGAATAGGTCAGTTTGGCCACTTTACTGTCTACCCCTACAGAAATTTGCAGGATGCAGCGAGGTTGCAGCAAGTTCGCGGAAAGTTTGCCGCAACCCGAACAGTGTGTCAAAACTGTTGGAGAAAGTATGCCCTATCAGCAGCCTCAATCGGTAATCTCACAGTGTGCCGGTACTGGCAAACAGTGCGCGGAGAGTGTGCCAAAACAAGACAAGAGTGTGCCGCTAATGACGTACAGTGCGCAGGTGTGCCAGAACCAAACTGCGTGCCACCAGCGGCACACATTGCACCGCTAGCGGCACGCCGTACGCGAAGAGTGTACCAGAATCAGAATATGCCGCTACCGGCACACTCAGCATAGAATGTGCTACAATGAAAATTTGCCAGCTGTTATTATTCAACCCAATAACCAGGTCTGGGAACCCCAATATTTTCAATATGGATAGGAAACTATCCAAACTGTACTAGCGTAGGAATACATCAGAGAAGGAACTATACGGAATAGGTCTACCACACTGTGCCCCATAGTTTGAAGTTATAGTTGTTAGTGGAATGTTCATAGAATGAACAAGTAATTCTGAGACAAAAAGTCATTGCATGATTCTAATGTACATGGTATACTAACATTTCCTATCAATGGACTACTTGCGGTGCACATGAGTACATATGTAATTTGATTCATGAGTTGGTGAGAATGGTGGGAGAACATATTTTGCAAACACGATGAGTTGTTCCTGATAACTTCTGCTTCCTGCATAATTTATACGATTTATACAATGGCCAGGCCTTCCTGGTCAAACATGACACTGGTTTGTGTGGTAAATCTGTTTGAATACAAATTAACAGTTTAATTATGGTTCAGGCCAGTCCAGTGATTTTGTAGATAACTTATAGTTTTCTCTGGCATGTACCTGTTGACCATTGTGTTTCTTTTATTCATTCATCGTCTGTTTAGATTTCATTGCATGACAGATTTTTGTACAACAATTTGGGTTGTACTATTCGTGTGAAGGTCAGGATGATGTCACTCAAACAATCACCATCACAATATTTATAAGCCCAGAAGTTGTTGAAAGAGTACGCCGGGAGGCTACTAGAAGAATGCACCGAAAGGTTGCCGGAAGAATGCGCCGGAAGGCTGCCGGAATGCATAATCAGTTGTATAGTGTGCCGGAAAACTCATTTGCATGCGGAAAAACTTGCTGCAAGCTTGCCGCAAACTTTCTGGCACACTGTTTGCGATAAGTTTGCCAGAACGTTTGTGGCAAGCTTGCCGCAAACTGTGTGCCAGAAGAATATTATTTCGATAAGGATTGGCCTGGGGATTTTTCCCAGGTCACGTTATCAACCTACTTTGTTGAACGACGTCAGTGGTTACCATAATTTAGAGTGTAATTCATATCCGCCATGTTTGATTCTCTGTTTTTTGTTTATCGACCACAGCGACATCAGTACCGTAAATCGAACAACCTGACATTCGTCAATTTCATTAAAATAATTATTTGCAAATGGCAAAATTTCCCGACTGCTAATTTCATCTCCGGTTCGCGAATTAATATGGCGATTACAGTAACTGAATCGGAAAGCTGCTAATGCAGTTAATTTAACTTATAACTACAGAAGTGGAAAGTTCAACAGTTAGCCTCTGTGGAGAAAAGGTCGATTTTGCTCAATACCGTAACTTATACCGGTACGGTATAAGTCTTTATCACATTAAAAAATATTTAGACCAAATCACTTAGGGTATCTAGCGTTACAAATTCTAAAAGTAATTAATCAGTAATATAATATCGTACAGAACAGCAAACGGCAAGAGATTGAACATTACCAACAACAGTACTGCATTGTTATTGTTCTCAAGTCCTGAACACTGAAGGTAAACATTTTGTTTTTTGATTTGGTAAAGTTATTGGAATTTGAAGTAAGGACAGGTGATGCCCATCATTGTTAGTTCAGCCAGTATTTGCAGATTTAGTGAAGATTTGTGTCTTTTTTCATAAAAGCATGAAATTTGGCACAAATGTGGATGAGACATCAGGAACACTTTTATATATGGAAATACCAAGCGGTTCTCCCTATTGCCGCCATTTTTCAATATGGACGCCAGATTATCATTTTAAACCCGTCCGACACGTTTCTGTACAGTGCGTTCAACTTTAATTTCTGGATGCAAAATGGCTGTAAAATTTTACATTATCAATGGGACAGTAATAACACAAATAATAATACTTCATAATGATCATTAATAAATTAGGCGAAACCAATTCTGCGGATATATTGTAATTTTGCAGATTTTTCACGCGTCAAAAGTCATGTTATATATGAGTAGTAGTATCTACCATTTACATGTCACATTTTGACGAGTGCGCAGGTGTTTCTGCGCAGATTTGTGGAGGAAGTGTGGAGGGTCGGGGGATTCCCCAGTGGGGGTTTCCCAATGACGATCACGTGATCAAGGCATGTCTAGACTTGTTCTGGGTTGTACAGTTCTGCCATACGGAGGATGGGTACTAGTATTTCGCTGACGTCATAGTAATAAACATAATCTATAGGTGTTGTGGCGGCTGATGTGGGTGGTGGTGGTGGGTTTAAGATGGCGGCCTGGTGGTGGTGGGTGGTGGGTTTAAGATGGCGGCCTGGTGGTGGTGGATGGTGGGTTTCAGATGGCGGCCTGGTGGTGGTGGGTGGTGGGTTTAAGATGGCGGCCTGGTGGTGGTGGATGGTGGGTTTAAGATGGCGGCCTGGTGGTGGTGGATGGTGGGTTTAAGATGGCGGCCTGGTGGTGGTGGGTGGTGGGTTTAAGATGGCGGCCTGGTGGTGGTGGGTTTAAGATGGTGGCCTGGTGGTGGTGGGTGGTGGGTTTAAGATGGCGGCCTGGTGGTGGTGGGTGGTGGGTTTAAGATGGCGGCCTGGTGGTGGTGGATGGTGGGTTTAAGATGGCGGCCTGGTGGTGGTGGGTGGTGGGTTTAAGATGGCGGATTGTAGAAAAACGTATAAAAGCAGGCGATTTTTAAGGGTGGGGTGTATTCATTGCACTACCCTGCGGAGCACTCTGACTGACCTGACCTGACCAGCCTGCCTGCCTGCCTGCCTGCCTGCCTGTCTCACCTCTAGCCAGCCAGCCAGCCTGCTTGCCTACCCGCTTGTATGAGACGAAAGCATGAGACGTGGAGAAGATTTTCCCTGGGACCCAGCAGTACCTCCGGTTGAAGTCTTGGCTGAAGACGAGCGTGTGAGGGAGACCCGCACTCTTACACCGGACTGCACCCTATTGTTGTATCCCAAACGTGTGGAGCTCATCGATGACGACAGTAGGTGTTGGTGTACGTCTGAACCAGCGCGTGTCTCTTTATCGCCGGAAGGCTGGACTACCTTGAAACGGGTGTTATTGGGTGACCTCGACGGTGATAGCATTCACCTGTGTGACGACGTCTACATTTTCCGCGGTCCCTATTTTGCTCGACTCCTCTGTCTCAAGCAAGGTGGTTTTACTCTGGACCCTGATCTATGGACAGCCTTGGAAAAAGTAATCCCCATGGTCGATGAAGTACTATCTCTATAGGAGCCACATAACCCATCAGAATACTGTGTATCACGGACTACACCCGTAGAGCTAGGCGCGCATGTGTGACCTGGTCTATAAAACACGTCCCTCGGCATCCCACACCTTCATTTCTACGGTTGCAGAGCCATGGCGGAGATCCAGCCCCATGCGACTCGCATTTTACAGCATGCCACCGTGGTGAATTCATTCACGGGTTACCGAGCAGTGGTCCGGTCCATGTTTGCAGATGGCGACGACAACGAGGGACGACGCCAGATCCTGAACGAGTTCACAGAAGCGGTCCTCCACAGAGTGCACTCGATGGAGAGGCGTGCCATCACTCACCACTACTGGACTATGACAGCCATCCTTGATGCTCGGGCTATGGACCACGAGCGCTCACGCCGGAACCAGCGCCGGCTGGTTGGCCTCATACTAGTCTGTGCCCTATTGACCCTGGCGCTGTGGTATTGACACTATAAATACCAGGGTCAGACAGAGTGTGTGTCATTCACCGTTCGACATTTGGAGCAAGCATGTCATCCGACCAACGAGCCATCCTGCCGCTTACACCCCAGGTGGGGTTACACGTCTATGAAGATAAAGTCACCCTCGTGGAAGACCGTGGAGATATTTGCTGGTCGCCCGCTGAGACCGTATCGAATACGGTGACGCTACACCGTGACGGCTGGACCAAATTCAAACGGGTGTTGAGCGGTGAGCTCGACGGAAACCTCATCCACATAGACAATGCCAACTACGTACACCGTGGACCCTTCTTCGCCCGTGTGGGACGTTACCAAGACCCTACGCGAGGCTTCACCCTAGACCCTGATCTGTGGTCAGCCTTGGAGGAAGTGGTGCCTATTGTGGACCAGCTGTTTACACCGGACGAGCGATAATCAGACCAGTTGGCGTGGGCTCGTGCTATTGAGGACGCGCTGGCTGAACCCCATGAGCAACTGTCTAGTCATGAACCCGACGACGACGAGGCTATAGACTATCCGGCTGAACTGAGTCAACACAACGGTGGTAGAAACTTGTTATAAATAAACCATACTCTCCGGGTCCATCATCATTGTGTCACCATGAAGCGCTGGGAGAAGGTGTTGGATAACTTATACTACAGTCCCGACAGTCCGGCGGCCTATAGTGCATTGTCGGCTCTCTATCGAGCGGCCAAACCCCAGGGGATACAACGTGCTCAAGTCCGAGATTGGTTAAGAAAACAAGACACCTATACCTTACATCGAGCTGTCCGTCGCCATTTTCTACGGAACCGGGTCATCGTGGGAGGAATAGATGCCCAGTGGCAAGCGGATTTGGTCGATATGAGCGCCTTTGCCAAACACAACGATGGGAATCGGTATATCTTGACGTGCATCGATATCCTATCCAAGTATGCGTGGGTGGTACCCATCCGGACGAAAACGGGGGCGAATCTCATAGCGGCGTTCAAAGACATCTTCAAGACCGGGCGCAAACCTTTGTATTTGCAAACCGACGAAGGCACGGAATTCCTCAACAGACCGTTCCAAGCCTTTCTGAAAGCCCAGAAGGTGTTTTTCTTCCATACGTACAACGAGACCAAGGCATCCGTGGTGGAAAGGTTCAACAGGACATTTAAAGGTCGCATGTATAAATATTTCACCTATAAGAATACAAGGCGGTACATCGATGTTCTCCCGAAACTGGTGAGGGGTTACAATCGATCCTATCGTCGAAGTATACAGAGAGCCCCCATTACCGTGACCCAACGCAATGAAGCCCAAGTCCGGCGTGTCTTGTACCCCAGGCCATCGCAGCGAACGACGAAGGAGATGTTCAAGGTCGGGGACCCTGTACGGATCAGTAAAGTCAAGGGCAAGTTCGAGAAAAGTTACTTGCCCAACTGGAGTGATGAGCACTTCCTGATTAAACGGCGCCTACCCCGACAGCGGCGAGTCTATGAACTGAAAGATCTTCAAGGGGAACCGTTGCTAGGGACGTTTTACGAGCCGGAATTACAGCCTGTCGTAAAATCACAGCAAGACTACTACACGGTGGAGCAGATTTTGAAAACGGAACGTCGACGTGGCAAACTGTTTCATTTCGTGAAATGGCAAGGCTGGCCCAGTTCCTTCAATTCCTGGGTCGCTGCCAACCAGGTGAAACGGCTATAAAACCAGACACCACTGCCGTCATCCTTCATTCCACGGTCGACCATGAACACGGTGCAACCGTCTCTGAACACAGCGTCTTCCAAAACGCGCAAAGTGCAAGTAGGCTTTGGTGTACTAGTGCTAACCCTGCTGAGTGTGTTGTACGGAGGTGTGTTTTACGACGTAGCCTATGTCAGCACGTTACTTAACCAACTGAGAACACCAGCCATCAGTGAAACCGGTCTACAGAGAGCACCAGTCGTATCCAGCCCAGTCACCACCACCTCCACACCCCGTGTACAAGCCACAACGAGTGTAAGCTCCACACTTACACCAAGTACACCTACTACAGCTGAAGACCCACCGGATTTCATACCTCACAGTGAACCGACAACGACGACCCACGTTGTACCCATCACCACCATCATCATCCCTGAACGTGAACAGACAACGACAACCGACGTTGTGCCCACCACCACTCCAGTTCACTCGTACCAAATTTACAAGAGCGGGTTACCACGACAGCGGATACACCTCCAACCATGGACCCTCGGTGGCAGCATCCCTTCACCTGCGTCATCGCAGGACCGACGGGCTCCGGCAAAACGCACTTCGTCAGGAATCTCCTTCAACACGCCGACAGCATGATCACTCCACCCATTGCCAGAGTCGTGTGGTGTTACGGAGAATGGCAGGAAGCGTATGCAGCAATGCCCCACATCACGTTCGTGGAAGACCTACCTAACCTGGCCGATTTGGAACCCGACACCTTGGTGGTTCTGGATGATCTCATGGCGGAGACGGATGCGCGGGTCACCCAACTCTTTACCAAAGGCAGCCATCATCGACGGCTCAGCATCATCTACATTGTGCAGAATCTGTTCAGTAAAAACAAAGAACATCGGAACATCAGCTTAAATGCCCACTACATGGTGGTCTTCAAAAACCCGAGAGATACCACTCAACTGCTGCACCTAGCGAGACAGATATATCCCGGCCGCACACCGTTTGCATTGGAAGCCTTTAAAGATGCGACAACCCCTCAGCAAAGGTATATGCTCTTCGACCTGAAGCAAGCCACCCCCGACCACCTTCGACTACGGACCGGCATCTTTCCCGCAGAGACTCACCACGTGTACATGCAAAAATAATGTAAACACACCTACAGTGGCTCCCCCAGCTGGGGTGTGTGTGTTTTGATGATGGGGATAATAAAAAAGAATGAATACCACAGCAGGGTTGATTTTTTGTCTCTGAAGTAGATAAAAAGAGCAGAGTTGTGGGTTCTAGCATTAGTTGTACATGATGCCTGCGCGAGTACGGAAGCACGCTCCCACGCTCCGTGTATTGAAGACGGCCCCACCCGAGTTAGTCCGAACCATTGTACGCGGTGCGGACCCTGCTCTCGTGTGCTGTCTGTGCGAGATTGGACTCAATATCTTAAAAGGCAACGTACCACTGACTCCGGCTCAGAAGACCAAGTTGACCAAGCATAAGACAGGTCTCCGAACCTTAGTCCAGAAGCGAGTTTCTCAAACACAACAGAAAAAGGTGTTACAGAAAGGTGGATTTCTCGGGGCCATCTTAGCACCGTTGGCCGCTTCCGTGTTGGGTCCAGTATTGGGTGGACTCTTCGGCCGATAATGAACCACACGAAAAAAATGGTCCTCGTCTAACCTCGGCTCCTTCAAAACCTCCAATCGCCCTACCCTGTCCCACCTATGGTGAAGACGATAAACACCCTCGATGGAGAGATGCAACAGATCTTACAGAGACCGGGGTTAAGCGATAGTGAGAAAGTACAACGGTACAATGAGACGCTTCAGCGGTACATGACATTCATGGACCAATACAAAACCCTCTCTGCTCCAGCACCACCGCCATCACCACGTGACACACCGCCGACCTCAGCACCGCTCCAACAGCCGGGTGGAGTACCTTCCACAGCCCCACAGTGGGTCGAAGACGAAGTCCTGAAGAGTGTACCTGCCTCGTTCAAGAAACAAGCTGGCCTGGTATTACAACGGATGAAACAGAATCCTAACATGACTTGGAATGATAAAGGCGAACTCCTGGTACAGAATCAGGTGGTCCCCGGGACCCACATGACGGATTTAGTGAATGACCTGATGCGTCAACGCAGGACGCACACGAATCCTCGAGGATGGGAGGTCTTCGCTCAAGGCTTGAAAGACATGCATGTACCACAGGAATTGGTGGGGAACCCCGAGCGCTGGGCCTTTATGCAGAATGTGAGTACACCACCAGAACCTTGGGAACCGGAGTCACCACCCAAATCACCACCACGGCGGGCACCTACGTTTTCACCCCTTTTACCACGCCACCCCCTGCAACCACCAAGAGCTAAGTCACCGCGACCATCACGACGATTAGCGCCCAAGGGCTGGGAGAAGTATTAAAACCAACAGCAGCAGCAGGACAGCTCAGTCATCATATTTTACCTCACCCTACCCAGTAACAGCTCGGCTGATGTGTTTCCTGACAACACCTTGACCAAGTACGTGACCCAGTTACCACAACCGTTGCATTTACCTGGACGCTGGGAATGTGGACTCGTGGATATCCAATACCCTTACTCGTGGTACAACGTGCGAGCCAATGAAGTATGGTACGAGGTGACCTACGAAGGACAAGAAACTCGACTCAAACTACCCGAAGGTCAATACGATACCCCCAAAGAGTTCATGGGTGGGCTGAGAAGTCTGATGCATTATAAGTCTCTACGAGACGTCACGAATACTTCAAAACCCATCAAATCTTTCCCCTTCAAAAATCATGTGACCTTCGATTACAACGCACACAACGACAAGGCCAATCTCACGCCCAGCCCCAACGTGAGTGTCGGACTCAGTGCTACCCTACAGCAAATGCTGGGTTTCAATTACCAGGGGTACGCTGGCCCCACCGGCGAGATAGGCCACATCCCGATGGACATGCGTGGTGGTATGTATGGCCTGTACGTCTACTCGGACGTGGTCGATGCACACATTGTCGGCGACAGCAACGTACCTCTACTGCGCGTCTGTCCGGTGAAAGGCACGTATGGAGCTCAAGTCACCCACAGTTTCAGGCATATCGTGTATCTACCGGTCAGTCAGACCGATATTAGCTCCATCGTCATCGATATAAGAGACGACACGGGACGACCGGTGGCATTCGAACGAGGAAAAGTGGTGCTGACACTTCATTTCCGTCAAGTCCGAGCGGTTCACTTTGCATAATGAAGGTGCCTTATCAATGCCATACAGCCAGTTACGTCGATCATTACACCAAACAGGCCGGGGGTAACTTTCCTGTCTTTGCGGGTACACGCATGCAACGAGGACATGGGCTGGGGAACATACTCGGGAGCATCGTCAAAACGTTCCTGCCCTTGGTGACGCGTGGGCTCAAAGCGATCGGCAAACAAGCGGTGCGCAGTGGACTGCAAGTGGCCGGTGATGTCTTGGGGGGTACGGCACCCAAAGAATCCTTGAAACGGCGGGCCAAAGAAGCGGGAGGCGTCTTGGTGGCCAAAGCACAACGCACCGTAGGGAATAAAAGAGCTGCCCCACCGAGACCACGCACCAGTCGACGACCGACCCAGCGACGACGCACATCGAAGAAGACAAAGGATATCTTTTCTTAAAGATGGCTTTCATCCATGCCGAGTCGTGTCCTTCTACCAACAGTGAATTTGATTTATGGACCGTCCCACCTACTCAGACCAGTGCCGAAGAGGGTCAGTGGGTGGAACATCTGTGCCTTTCCAGCATTACAGCCACAGGCCCCATTGAATTCACCATCACCAACGCAGATACGACCTACCTGGATTTAGCCCATACGTACCTATATGTGAAAGCTAAAATCACCAATAAAGATGGGACAGTCCTGAAAGCAGAGGCACCCGTGGGTCCAGTGAATCTCTGGCTTCATTCGCTATTCCAGCAAGTGGATATAGCCCTGAGTGATAAACTGGTGAGCGCCTCGACGAACACGTACCCGTACCGAGCCTACATCGAAACACTGTTATCCTACGGGCGTGACGCTAAAAAGTCGTATTTGACAGCCCCATTGTTCTACCGAGATACCCCAGGCAACATGGAAGCGAGTCCTGATAATGCCGGCTATACGGAGAGAGTGGATGCCACAGCAGAGAGTCACTCGGTCGATATGATGGGACGTCTGCATGCGGACTTATTCATGCAGGACCGATACCTCTTGAATGGAGTACCTGTCAAAATACGACTAGTGCGCGCAACGCCTGCGTTTGCCTTGATGGCCCCGAATGAGGACCTCGAGTATAACATTGTCATCCAAGAGGCAAGTCTGTTTGTACGCAAAGTGAAACCCAGCCCAGGTGTACAGTTCGGGCACATCAGAGCCTTGGAGAAAAAACCAGCCCAGTACCCGATTCGACGAGTACAGACCAAGGTCTTTTCCGTTCCTAAAGGCAATATGATTGTCAATCAAGAAAACCTGTTCCTGGGGGATTTGCCCAAGCGTTTAACCCTAGCCTGTGTGGAGAACGTGAGTTATAATGGGACTCTCTCGAGGAATCCGTTCAACCTAAAAGCGTTCAACATCAATTTCGTGGCCCTGCATGTGGATGGCCAACAGGTACCGGCACGCCCCTTACAACCTAACTTTGGAACGGACAATTACATCCGGAGCTATCTGAACCTCTTCACAGCAACTGGCCAAATCAACCAAGACGAGGGAAATATGATCAGTCGAGACGATTTCGGCAGAGGATTTGATACGGATACGGATACGGATACGGATTGATATCTCATGATGTTTGCCGGCATCATTGTTGTTGACCGCTTCTCTCTTGCAGGAAACAAGCCTATGTTTATGTATACTTTTGTCTTTTTGAATTTGGTGCTAATACTGTTATATGGAAATGGAATAGGTCTTTGGATTATGGACGCGGATATTCTCTAATGGACGACGGCTGGATTATGAATGACGGACTAGACGCTTGTAATCCCACCTTAGACAACGATCATCAACTGAGTCTCATCAAGAAAGGCAACTTACGCTTGGAACTGCACTTCGGGACACCTTTACCGAAAACCATCAATGTGATCTGCTACGCTGAGTTTGACAACATCATTCAAATCGATAAAAGCCGTAACGTGCTGTGTGACTTCGCCACCTAACATGGATACAGACCAGATAACCACGGTGCTGGAGACTGACCCAGGAACACGTAGGGTGTTTCAAGGAGTGTTCGCCCGAGACGTGTTCCCATTAGACCGTGTGTATCCGGCTGCTTACGTCCTGAATACAGACCCGATGGATCGGCCCGGTCAACACTGGGTGGCCGTGTACTTGACAGAAGAGCAGGGTGAATACTTTGATCCGTACGGCCTACCACCCCTCCATCCCGATTTAACAGACTTCATGGATCAAGGCACAGAGACGTGGTGTTGGAATACTAAAACGTTGCAAAGCCTGGACAGTATGGTGTGCGGACAATATTGCTTGTTTTACCTGTACCATCGATGCCGGGGAAGACCCTTATCTACCATCGTCCACATGTTTGACGAGTACCCCAAGGCCGAGGACCGAGATGTACTCGTCTATGACTGGGCCGCCCATCATTTCAATGTACAAGTCCCGTTCTGGGCTTGAATTCTTTCAATGTACATACGCCCGCTGTTCTGGGCTTGAATTAATTACAAGCCCCTTGTTCTGGGCTTCAGTTTTCACGTGGTTGTTCTCACGTTGTTGTTGTTCACTGAATAAAAAATGAGATCTCACCAAAAACAAAAAAAACCCTGTCTTGTGTGTTTTATTCATAATGCATCTGAAGATTCAGTCAAACTGAAATCAGTGGTGTAGGCTGGGGCCAAAATATAACCCATCAAGGTTAGAATGCAAGCGCACTATAGTAAAAATAGAGAGCCAATGAGATCAGCCCACAGACCAAGTACGTGTATTTGGTCTAGGTTTGGAGCGGGCATTTCATTGAGGTACGTGTATACGGTGAGTGAAGAGACTCGTCCAACACGTATAGATTATGACTATAAGTTCTTTGTATTCTCCGAACCTTGCCGAAAGGGAGACCGTTTGACCTTGGAGGTGACCTTTGACCTTTTGATCCGCGCGTGCGCACTGCCGGTGATGACGCGCACTTCCGGAGAACCCCCGCGCGCGCGCGCTGCGTGCTGGGGCGGGCCAGGCCGGTGAAAAAGTCCCGGAGGTTGAACATCCGGACGTCTAAGGACGTCTCTTTCAGTGGTCGGGATGTGACCCATCAATACCCAGAAACCCAACAGAGGTGTTAAGACCATGATATAACCTGCTCGGCGCATGGTTAGTACGAATGTTTCGGTGGTGGTGGTGTTCAATAAAAAAACTGCATGAAAACCCAAGTGAAGTTCGAATATTTATTAAGGTGAACAAGTGACCAAGAATGTATGTACAAGTATATAAGAACGTTGCAAACAAGAATTGAGGTGAACGTATGTATAGAGAGAGAGAGAGAGAGAAATCACAGTGGAGTATATAACAGTTCAACCGAGTCCTCGCACTGACGTATATCGTGTACTTATTCAATAGAATGACAAACAAGTTCATGGTGTAATGTATATATAGAGAGTAATTTAGAGTCCAAATATGTATGTCCATTAGAAAAGTCCGGGTATAATATATGTTCACAAGTCCAAGTAAGTGGTACTGATGCCATCGGCCAACACTTTCCGTTTCGGGTAGAAAAATGTGAAGGCATCTCGTTTCTGGATGTAGGTTCGCATCTGGTGGTCGACGACGCGGAATCCTCGGTTAGTGCCACTCGCACTGGTCTGGCTTTGGAGCACGTCCAGGTACAAGGCTTTGTCGATGTTGGGGTCACGCCGGTTGACTCCTTTGCAACTGAACTTATTGTTTCCATCTCCACCGTAACAGAAGTAGGTCTTGGACGACAGGGCGATCATGGCATCTCCGCTCCACTCCAGCTTAAACAGGCCCGGTGTCCGCTTGTCGTACTGGTAATGGTCACGTCGAGGTAGCCACTGGTCCCGTTCCACCTCATACTGTGCGTGTAACTCCGGTTTCACCAGGGACTCCCAATCCGCATTAGAGACGGCCATGTAGGCAGAGTCTGTGTCCATTTCCATAAGTTGCCAATCGGATGGGTCGAAATACACACCCATGAAATCATAGAGGAACTGGAGCATCCTCAGTTTGGCCACCTGGTATACCATACATCCAATTTGGAGGAGCAGGTTGTAACGAATAGTCTTTTTGGCTGAAGAGATTTCATAGGTATCATCATCGATGACGTCGACGGACCGAAACAGAGGCGAGTTGATCTTTTTGCGGGCTTGTTTGGTTGTACAGATATTGACGTTGACGTGCTTGTCTTGGTTGGTGACCGTTTTTCCATAGTAACCATTGCCCGTCAATTTCCAAGATTCACCGATGATGGCCTGACTAGGATCTTGGTCGCCTTGACGACGGGCAGACGTCACGATGTCGGCATTCCGCGCGAAACAGGCGTTGGGTATATACTGAAGGACTTGGTACACGCGCGTCACTTCGAGGCCATGGCTCATGTACCACTGTAGCAGAGGGGTACCCAGCAAGATTTTCTCTGCTCACGTACTCCCAATCAACATTCGACGAGGTTGTTTCAATACGTCATGTTCCTCAGCATAGGCGCCATGGTCTCTCCAATGTCAGCCCGACCCACCAGCGTGTTCTTGAAGATAGGCGGGCACTGGGCGAAGAGGGGCTTGAGATGGTCGGGAACATGCAGGTCGCATTCCACAAATCCATACAGGGTCCCGGAACGAACGGCGTCGAAAAGCTGTGGCAGGGTCAAGAGTGGTCGGCGACTCAACGGGTACTCGCGCGCTTTAAGGAAGTCGCTTAAGTGTGGGAGGGCCTGGCACATGGTGTGAAATTCACACTCCCACAGTTCGATCAGATCGTAGCCCAACTCTTTGACGTAATCTCCATTCTCCACCACTTCTGCTCGTAATTCTTCTGCTGATTTCCCACGTCGTTCGTTGAAGCGTCCAGCGCTGTAAGGACATTGGTGGCCGTGCCAGTAACACCCATAAAATTGAAATACGGTCGGTGTTCCTTGTACAAGGGCAAACCCATCGACGGGGAGTCGACGATCTCCTATGCGCTTCTCTGTGGCGTTGGTCTGATGGCGTATATAAATTCCCCGTCGATCGGCTTCCCAATCCAACCACTGGTCGGCGAGATGTTTGTACGGCGTACGTTGAGGTGTGAAATGTTGACCGTCTGCCCACCAGCGCGTATAATGCCCGCTGGGCATGGGTTGGGCGAGAGACCACAGGTACAGGGCATTGGCGTCAAATCCAATGATTTTGGCACAGGGTTTCCCACCGGGAAGCGTAGTGACATCCTTCTCATGGTAGCGGTGAAAAATAAGACTCGGTCCGCCGACGATGTTCTGTTTTAAACAATCGTACATGTCCTCATCTTTTTGTTGTACCAGTGAGAAGTAGGTAGGACACTCTTGGAAGAGATGGCGAAGCGCGAGACCCGGTAAACTCAAACACTCCTTGAAGATGTCCACGTGCATCTCGCGACGAAAGAGTTGAACCATTTTCTCGGCCGCTTCGAGGAAAGGGACCACATCTAAGTTGTTATACCACACCAGGAAATCTCGCAAGGTCTGCATGTATTGGTCGTTCCATACCTGCTGTAGTTCCCGGTACGTGTTTCCGGACATTCCACTTGCTTGAGATCGTCATAGAACGCGTCCCGGGGTGGCAACTGTGTTTCCTCCAAGCGGTCGAGCGTCGATATGTAGGTGTAAGGGAACCTCCCTTTGGTTTGTGCACAGTCATAGGCCTTCACCCACTGATCGTAGCTATAATTAGGTGCTAAGTAGTTCCGTACATCCAGGAAATGGAGTGATGTGGTGGTGAGGGCCATGTGGTTGTTGATCTTTTTGATGATGGACTTGATGGTATCGGACTGGGCCAAGTAAGGGTAGAGAAATTCCTTCACCATGTTCAGATCGTATCGCCCCGAGTTGAATCCGAGCACCGGTAACTGGCTTAAGTATTGCAGGAAGCGGATTTTCAATTTCTCCGCATACGGTTTAGGTAAAGGGACATCCTGCAGTTGCAGCCCACTGTGTTCCATTTCCTGTCTGTCAAATATTTTCCCACTGTGCTCCATTTCCTCTCTGTCAAATATTTGCCCACTATGCTCCATTTCTTCTCTGTCAAATATTTGCCCACTATGCTCCATTTCTTCTCTGTCAAATATTTGACCACTATGCTCCATCTCTGACTCTTCATCGTCACTGAACGCTACACCCGGTATAGGAATGCGGTCGTCGAGTTGGTCAGTACGTCCTGGAACTTGGACACCAATAGTTCTGTACTGGCCGCACTCACTTCCTCTAAGTACTCCATCATCCGGGTAATCAAGTCATGGGCGTCGCCGGTGGACACGAAACAGACCGGTGCAGCGTCATAGCCAGGTACGTTGCTGGAAATACTCACACTCAGGGGAATATGGCGCTGTGTCCACTGTGTTTTCGCCGAGGCTGCGTCCATCGGTTCCAACATCGCCTCGAAATCGTAACATGCCCGGTAGGGGAAATAACGATGCTCTTCCGGTATGATGAGACCTTCATCGGCCAGTTCCTCGAAGATGGTGGGCGTGTTATGGTACACACCGCCAGGAAATTTCCGTTTGACAGTGTGATCACAAATCTTCTCGTGTCGATGTAAAAGCCCAGAGTATTTGAACACCCGATGGCATTGGGCACAACTGTAGGATTGCGCGTACAGACTCATATCATAGATCAGGGAAAAATGATTCACCCCGCCGTCGTCGAAGATGTTGACTTTCATGGTGGAAGCATACCGTTCTGAAGACCGATGCACCAATTCAGCCACAAATGTGTCATGATCCTCCTCATCCTCCTTCTCTTCCCGTAGTAAACGGTACACAAAGATATTGACGTTGAACAGGGACTCCACGACATCCAAATTCTTGAATGGGACTCCCCGGAAGTGCCGCGGATCTAGGCCTTGTTCCTGTAAATATTGTCTCCAATAGATATTGACCACTCTATCACAAGCCCGGGAATTACAACACATATAAGGGAAGTGGGAAGAGGTGCCGACATACTGACTGCGTCACATGACTTCACAGAATAGTCCTCTGGTTAACCTATTCTAAAGCACATACCAAGAATCTAACAATTCGTGATATGTGTTGTATCTCAGGTACGCTTTTATTGTACCTGTTCGTGTGGCAACTTGGATGATATGACCACACGGCCCCTAGCACCGGCATAAGCGGTATTAGATACAAATCTAGAGAGCTATGATGGAAATGCTCTGACAACTCGTATACTGGTAATTGGTGAGCTGTTTCGCTGTGACATCTCGTACATTGGAGATTGGTGAGCTGTTTCGTCGTCAGATGTAAATGACGGCATTTAACACAAAAGACTAGTCTGTAAGGCCCGATGTCGACCCAGCATCAACCTCCCACAAGTGCCAACATATATCAAAGACCAAAAGGTCTGTACAGGGGGCGGGCCTCGGGGACGAAACGTCCACCAGCAGAATCTCGCCATATACAGGAAAAAATTACAACACATATAAGGGAAGTGGGAAGAGATGCCGACATACTGACATTCGTTCAAATGAATGGCCAAACACCGGAACAGACATTTCTGGTCTTTGTAGGGTCCATGTGCGCCTTGTGTTAATGCATACAGTCCTTTTCGATTGAGTAGCCAAGCGGGTAGTAGTACAGGGGCACCGATCGGATGATCTCTCATTTTGGTCACGAAAAATGTCACGTTGGTGACCATTTCCACAGTCCACTTGGTATTGGGGCGTTGCAACCGGGCCCATTCCAATGGGTCCAACGTAGTCAGTTGGTCGATGAGGGGCGCCAGTGACGCATGATTGATGATGGTGAATGGTTTGTCAAACACATAGGTATTATTGCTCGGGTAAAAATACCGTACCTGATCCGTCTCTTTGTGCCGTAGAATATAGCCGAATGTCATATTCACTTTGAACGCTGTCACTTGGTCTCTGAAAATGTTCTCGGCATAGTTAGGAAGATACGCGAGGTCCTGTAGCCGGAAATTATACAAATCTTGAATAGGGCGATGACGGTGGAAACATCGTCGGATGGTGCTCCAATGGCGCCGATAGATGTCACTCACAGGGTGGTGTTCGGGCAAAGCGTCAGCGGGAGGCACAGCTGGATCCTCAGGAAAGTCGTGTTCGCCTCTCACATTCTCACGCGCCAAGGGAGATCTCGCGATCGGTCACGTCGCCTCATCCTGATCGTATATACTCCTGTAAAATAGAGCCGATTTTGACAATGAAGCGGTCACGATTTTCTTTGGAGGGGCAAGGTCAATAGGACTTGCGCTTTTTATACTACTAAAATGTGAAGTAGATTACATCTTACATCTAGCTTTAAGGCCGTGATATGCATATGAAGTATTCTGGGGCATGGTGAGTACTTCCCAATTTTCCCTTTGTCTACTACTCGCCGATTTTTTTATTTTTTTTATTATTTATTTATTTATTTTCCCCGAGAGCTACAACATGACACCTCACTCTACCCAATCGGGCCACTAGTGCTCCACCTAGACTCCAACATGTCCACCCCGTATGGATTTATACACACATTGGGCTAATATCTCAGTACATGAGTGTCTATGGGTCTATATGCATCTATATACAAGCCTACCCGGTACTTAAAAAACATTTCATAGCTTTTCCCATCGTATTCTACAATCTCACAGCCCAGAGTAAAATGCATAAACAAATGACCACCACCCTATACACGCAAAAAAGATAGAAATGCGCGAATGAGAGGAATTGGGATAGACCGAGTTGTCTCCCTTGCATCAAAGCGTCTAGATGGGGCTGTGGTTGGAAATGTGCGATTATCCGGGGAATTGTACCAATTGTCATTCTATGCGCCATTTTGTCACACAAAACTCTTAAATTCGTGCATCATATTATTCTAGAATGTATTGTGAACACTTTGAGATAAACTGAAACGTACGGGTAGGAGAGATCTTGTCTGTTTAGTCAATTGTTGGATCATGTCGTCTGCCAGTTCGTTGTTGGTGCTGGCAGTACTACGCTGTAATCTCAGCTGAGCCATGCGCGAGGCATGGTGTAATTCTTGTTGATCAAGTCAATGAGTGATTTTGAGCGACAAACTCTATAAATAGTAAGATCGTAGGCATATATAGTGATGGTGTACGGATATTTCATGATGTAGCGGGAATGTGTAACGTAGAACAAATGTACGGTGTCCCATTCCGTGCTCCTTGTCAAGTTGCTGGAAAAATATCCTGGAGGACTGACTGCATATGTGGAGAATTACTGGAGCGTTATATGTCATGAGCTGTTTGAGAAAAATACGTGAAATTTGCATTGATAAATGGTCCAAAGGAGTGAGTGAGTGAATAGGGTTTAACGTCGCTTTCAACATTTTCTCAGCTATATCACGACGGGGAAGGGAAGGGAGGGGTGAGGCAGGGGAACCTACTTGTAACAGAGCAGATCTAATGCTAAACCGGCAGTGGACGTCCATGCAATCGCGCGAATGAAACTAAAAATAGAGCTGTTTTGTTGACATAAAACAGCTGATCCATGTGAAGGATGGTTCAGTTACACGAGAAAATTCTGCCAATATATAAATGCCTACCTATAGATACTAAACTTGGCCGCTACAAGTTTCCATAATATAGGGAAATAACTGTGATGTCTTTTTTCACTGTTCTCCTGAAGACCTAAGCTGAAAAATTTCGAGAAGGGGGGGGAGGGGGAGGTAATTTCCTAGCATAGATATTATTAAAAAATAAGTTATATTACATACGTGTACGGTGTTGATTGGTGTTACTGAGTGATACTGGTCAGCTGCATGTCATCAATGAGGCGAACACGGTACTTTTGAAGCTTCACTTCCTGGGATGACTGTAGGCTCAGACTGATCAAAAACGGTGTAATAGGCAGATGGCTGGCTGGTGAATTTGCACTGGTAAAATGAAAAAAAGTAAAAGGTTCTCCACAGCTCATACAAGCAGGCAAGCAGGCTGGCAGGCTAGAGGTGAGGCAGGCAGGCAGGCAGGTGAGGCTGGCTAGAGGTGAGGCAGGCAGGCAGGCGGGCAGGCAGGCAGGCTGGTGAGGGCAGGTCAGTCAGAGTGCTCCGCAGGGTAGTGCAATGAATACACCCCACCCCCTAAAAATCGCCTGCTTTTATACGTTTTTCTACAATCCGCCATCTTAAACCCACCATACACCCACCCACCACAGCCGCCATCTTAAACCCATCATCCACCCACCCACCACAGCCGCCATCTTAAACCCACCATCCACCCACCCACCACAGCCGCCATCTTAAACCCACCATCCACCCACCCACCACAGCCGCCATCTTAAACCCACCATCCACCCACCCACCACAGCCGCCATCTTAAACCCACCATCCACCCACCACAGCCGCCATCTTAAACCCACCATCCACCCACCACAGCCGCCATCTTAAACCCACCATCCACCCACCACAGCCGCCATCTTAAACCCACCATCCACCCACCACAGCCGCCATCTTAAACCCACCATCCACCCACCACAGCCGCCATCTTAAACCCACCATCCACCCACCACCACAGCCGCCATCTTAAACCCACCATCCACCCACCACCACAGCCGCCACAACACCTATAGATTATGTTTATTACTAGGACGTCAGCGAAATACTAGTACCCATCCTCCGTATGGCAGAACTGTACAACCCAGAACAAGTCTAGACATGCCTTGATCACGTGATCGTCATGGGGAAACCCCCACTGGGGAATCCCCCGACCCGCCGCACTTCCGCCACAAATCTGCGCAGAAACACCTGCGCACTCGTCAAAAGGGGGTCTGTAATACTCTTATACTACTACTTACGTTCCATATAAGTAAGTGTATCCCAAAGGTACACTCTCGACGTTCCAAACGTTATCATGGGTTATACATCTTCTGAGTGCGAACGCGTGTTCACCAGTCACTACGATTGAATGCGACACCAGAAGAATATACATGGGTATGAAGACACAGAGACACAAGAATCCAATGCAGATACTGACATTATACCAGCTGATTCTGAGTATCCACCGACTGATACCGATGCAGAGACTGCTGAGAGTCTATCTCCTAACACAGACAGCTCGCTTGCTGATAGTCCTCACCCAGGGAAGCCTGGGTAAGGATTCCTGACCTAATTCGTGACTGGGCATGCGCACCATAGCCTTAATTTCAATACACACCACCCCAATCGGACGATTCCCCACGGGCGTTTCAATATGAGACCCATACGACCCATTTTGACAAAGGATGGTCCACCTAGACCCCAAAACGTCCACCCCAAAATTATGCATTTTTGCTACTACTGCTCGACTGTGCTTGATGACGAAATTCACGTCATCTCGGATGTGACGTCATCCCCAGAAGTCCAGGGACCGGACGTGGCCTTGTAGCTCCCACGTGACTCCACAGCCGCAGCCTCAATACTAATGAATTTGCTCTTTATAAACTACTTACGGGTGCAAAATACAGAAAATTTTACAACTATATACTTAATATAATAAGCTAATGAGGTATTAGAGCATTTCATTGTGAGTCGACTGCGCATGTGCCACCAGAAATGGAACTAACTCCCTACGGTTCACCTAATGATATAGGCGATAAGCCATGGACAGCTTTTGGAGGCTTAATTCATACATGTGACAAGAAAATTTTCACCATGATTTTCTGATAGTAGGTGGGAAGGTACATTCCAGATGGTGCGGATATTCAGGAAGGTGGGTAACTACGGATATATTGAGCAAACAAGACGCACTGGTCACATGTGGGAAAATGCCTTATTTTGGGGGCTATAAGGGTGTTCAAATGGTCGAATGTTTTTTATTGATCAATGTAAATTGATATATGCTTTAAAAGCCAAAGGATTGGTCTTGTTACCTGAATGACCTTGGATTTTCATTCGTTCACAAATTATGTCAGTAGAGATCAAAGGTCATGACCTACTTTTTTCTTCAAAAATGGATATATCCCGTAATTGCAGAGCCTTACAGATTCACAGGTCACTATTGTACAAGTTTGAAATTGATTATATTGAAAAATGGTGAATGAGTGAGTCATTTTTAAACCTAAATCTGACCATCTTGCACTGATATATTCTGACAAACACTTTGTTTGAGTGTCATGATAATTTCATTATATTTGAACAACTCTGATTTTAGGGGGTGGGGTCGTTCACATGGTCACATTTTATTTTCACATAAATGTATTATATAATTCTTAGAGGTTTTGAATCGTCAGAGAATAGGTCTTCATAAAAGATCGAACTTTTTTGCGATTCGTCTGATTTGAGGTCAATAAAGGTCAAGAGGTCACGGCATACATTTACCAACAAAAATCCACACAGTCTGCAATGGAAGAGCAGACATTTGCCATCATTCCTTAGATTAACCCTATCTGGCCTGGGCTTTTTGGGACCTGTTGTGGTCTGGGGGGGGGGGAATCGAAATGCCCCCTAATTATTTTTCTTACCCCTTGAGCTAGGGGGCTGAAACTTGCCACACTATACCCTTTGGTCAAGCTCTACCAGACAATGTTAAAAAGTCCAAGATGGCCGCTTTGATGACGTCACAGTGACGTCATTTTCAATAACGGCATTTTTTTGATCGATTTGTCAGTCAGATTTTTCGATTTTTTTATTTATGCAATTTCTCCGCAAAACTGCATGATAAATTAGTAAAAATTGATGTGATGTGAAATAAAATAGTTTTTGCCCGCTTTGCATCGCGGAAAAGCAGAAATTTTGAAGAAATATGACAAAAACATCACTTTTCTGGGACACCACGTGGCCGCCATGTTGAATTTTCCCATGATTCTCTGATCGGTTACCCAAATATGCTCAAAATGACGCCAATATGATAAACTATAAAGTCACGGAGTTTCAGCTCTCCATTTTTTGTCGTTCCGGAGATAGCACAGAAAGTTTGGTAAGCTCACAAGGGAAGCATTTCGCATGGGAACTGTTTCAGTAGCTGAACCCTATGTATATAAAATGTAGTCACAGACAAATTTTTTCTCGTATCAAGATTGAGTACCAATGCACTAATGTAATAAATCATCTATAAACCGATGGTAAATTCTCGAAACTAAAGCAATGCATGTGCGATCTCGAACGTTTTCGCGTGAAAAGCAAGCGCTCAAAATATAGCTTTCGAAGGAGTCTCACATTAGAGAAAAGTACTTCTCAGCTATGCCCAGAGAAGCGAAGGCAATTAAAAATCGTGAGATATTGTCTCTTAACAGCTGCATATAGTATATACATATAAATTGATATATATAAAGTCAGAAGTTCATGAAAACTAGAAGTATGTAATGATGTATTCAGTATCATCGACGGCATGTTACCCGTTTTAGCGCATCCAGTTGAAAACATTGCCTCTTAGCGGGAACTGGCGAACTGCCAGGGGAGACAATTTTGGAAGGTCAGGAAATGACTCCTACAGCCGCGAATGCAACTACAGCGTCCCGAGTCAAACCGCCAAAGGTGACGCTATGAATCATGAGAGTTTTATGAGAGACCGTGACACTGCTTATCACTAAAAATTATCAAAATCGCGTTGGATTGATTTATGTGTACTTCCATGATTGATTTATGTGTACTTCCATGCAAACAAAATATCTGTTGATTGTTAGTTACGAACACTGGTAACAATAATAATTAATTGATATATCCCTTTAGAAAAATGCCGTAAGAGAATATATGAACCAATGCTACAAAGACGGTAAGAAAGTGCGATTTGTACGTGGCAAACTTTATGTCGACGGGAAAATGTCTAGTGAAAATGGAACAATATAATATGTAACTTTCGAATTCTAGTTGTTGCTATGTGTATTTATCTATATTCATCTCGTTAAAACGTATGATCCCTCACTGATACTAGTCAAACATGTTTCCTTTACTTCCATAAAATATACCATATACAAAACTCGTATCAGCATAGGCTACAATTTGTATCCAAAACTGTAATATCCGCTACAGACATTCATTTTCACAGATCTGATTACTGCGATAGCTACATGTGATACAAATTATTACTTCAAGGTTATTGAATCTTGGAACTTTCAAAAATACATATAGCTACTGATGTAAATACATTGTCGTCTTTACAAACACGATCGCTGTGTCATTCCTATATTATTACTATTTTTGTTTTTGTTTTTTTGCTAGATCTATATTCAGTTATTAAATCCAGTGTAAATCATTATGATTTAACGTACCTTGCGTATTTCTGTATGTATCTTTATTTTATTTTCTTCTAATCCCGTACAAAATGCTACTGTTATTGGCTTAAACACATTTGTTCATTTTTTCATGTGTTCTACCTGTATTCCAGGTAAAACATACTCCGTTTCATTATTACTACCCAGCTCATGCTCGCGTGTATTTAACAAATCACGTTGATTCAGTGTTTAGCTATAATCACTGATTGAATTCTGTATCGTCCTTTGAAACAAGTTGTGCATATATTTATTTTAACTGATGGCCGCCAAAATATACTGCATTGCCATATACGAGTTTAATGGTTGAAGCAAATACACGTATACGAAATTCTTTTTTTCTTCCCGCCCGTGACTATTCACAGGCGCCGTTTCTTGATTTACGTAAAGCCTTTGATATCGTTAATCACGACATACTTCTGCAAAAATTAAACTATTATGGATTCCGAAACACCTCTAACGACTGGTTCAAAAGTTATTTATCCGACCGAACTCAACTAGTCTCCCTCGACAATACACTCTCATCCCCCTCAACCATCACATGTGGAGTTCCCCCAGGTTCGATTTTAGGACCAATCTGCTTCTTACTCTACATAAATGACATCACCGCTGCTTCGGGTTTAGATATTACTTTATTTGCCGACGATACAAGTATTACTTACTCCTCCCCTGACCCAAACTTGCTGACTCAAGTAATAGACACAGAACTCAACCAACTATATGAATGGTTTTGCTGCAATAAACTCTCGCTAAATATTAACAAAACGAAATGCATGCTTTTCAAGCCATATCACTCGTTCGCCATATTTTCCCCATCAATTAAAATTAACAACGAAGAGCTAGAATTTGTTGAAAGTTTCAAGTTTCTAGGAGTGTATTTTAATACTAAACTCAACTGGCAAACCCACATCAATAAACTATGTTCTAAACTATCCAGAAACATTGGGGTTATCAATAATATTAAGGAATGTATCAATAGAAATACCCTTACCACCCTATATTACTCATTATTTTACTCCTATGTTACATATTGTAACATAGTATGGGGAAATACTTTCCCAACCCACACTGCTCCTCTCACTATCCTTCAAAAACGCCGTGTTCGCATTATATGTAAAACCTCAAGACTCGCACTTACTGGACCTTTATTCGCACAGCTAAATATGCTAACTGTTGATAAAATCAACGATTACACAATTCTACTCTTAACTCATAAAGCCATACACCATTCCTTCTCGTTACCACTACACCTTCAGAAAAACTTTACCAGATTACAACATGTTCATAACTATCCTACCCGACAGAACTACATAAACCTCTACAGACCGTTTTTCCGTACTCAATTGTCATTTTATACCGCCAGAATTAAGGGACCTCGATAATGGAACAACCTAACTACTGACCTGAAATGTACAACTTCCATATCATTATTCAAGTCAGGATTAAAATATCTTTTAACTCGTAAGAATTATCCCTAACAACTCTGATAAATTTCAAGATACCGTCAAATTCCACATATTCTAACTTACTCATCTACACTAATGTATACGCATGTAAATGTTGTGATAATACCTGCTCATGTTAATGTAATATGCCACATGTATAGTAGTTACTATAATTATTGTATGCATGTAATATTATCTTTGTATATATGTTACATTAATCTTTTACAAACAATAATCGATGTCTCATAACTTCACCTTAACTATATATAAATATTTATTTTCATATAATCGTGCAAAATTTAATATTTAATCTATTTCCGGGATATAACAAGCCCCTAGGGGTTTTATTCCCGCCATCGGCAGCACTATATCTTTTATCATTGAATTGTACATTGTTTTTTTTATATTGCTGTTATATGGTGAATAAATCAAATCAAAAATCAAATCTTTAGATTTATCCAGAAAGTCTATTCATATGCAAATAAAGCACTCCGCTAAATTGTCAGATGCGGCATTCTATGAATATTCGTTCTTCTTACACTCCTGATGTAAACCTTCCATCATCAATAATATTTATTCAACGAAATGTAACCCAGGTTGATACATTTATTTAATGAAACAAGAGAACAGAATTGGGGAAGCCGAACTGAATGAACTTATCGTCACGAGCGCAACAGCTTTCTTCTTTCGTTCTCTCTCTGGGTCAAGCCGTTACATAATGGGACTTGTGCTTCTAAATCTGGTAGCCAATAATTTGCCTTTGTGACCCGTTAGTAAAATTCCTGATAGTCCTTATAAGGCACGCATGCGTATCACGCGATATTTCTGTAGTGTTTTGAACTTCGGTTGTAAGAAAATCGAATGTTCATTGGTCGCCAGTGTTGGTTACGTCATATCATGTCCTCCCACGCTTACCGCGGAAAATTGAGGCTTATGACGAGTGGATCAGAACATTCCTTTGAATTCGACCTGATTCAAACTTGTTGTTGATATATTGTGTAAACATAAAGCCAAATGTCTGTAGTTCGGACGGACATGATAGATTATGAATTTTGGGATTTTAGATGCACAATAAAAGAAAAAAGACATATATGGTAATATCATGCCCACCCGTTAGGGGGCCATCAGGTAAGAAGTAAAGCAAATAAATGAACTTCCCGCGTTATCTCCCAGAGTTTATAAGGTACCGTAGACCTGGATCCCCAGAATAAATGAACTACGGCCATATTCGATTGTAATTCAATAAACGATTTATTGCCCATTTACGATATCGAACTAATGTATAAAAAAGACAACATGAGTCGAAAGCACAGGTAGACCTTCGATGAGCAGAAGTTTGGATCTAACGAAAAAATGTTGACTCTGATGTCAGCACAACCGGTTTTCTGGGTCACCGTAGCGTACGGCCAGACTGCGTGCGTCAAATAATTCCCATGATTCCTCAGTCCAAATTTAGGTAATTTAGCTGCCGACAATTGCCGACTAATAACGACTGAAAGCCGATCGGCGCACAGTGGAAAAATTGGATTCTGTATTGCGCAGATTTCAAATCCTACGTCACATGAAGCGTTATAGGCAGGCTGATGGTGCCATTACAGTCTACATAGTCTAAGTGATCCTTACATACTTCTAGTTTTCATGAACTTCTGATAAAGTATATACAACAGCCTTTGGAGATGTCAAAGAGTCCCACTCTAGGTTCCCCAGACTCTGATACATGATGTTTGGTATCCTTTTTGAGGATTACTGCTTTCATATTTGAATATATACCAACTTAATAAATGTAACTTCTCGTGTATCGACAGCTAAAGTGTTGAGAGTATAGCCAAGCCTGCAGTTTGGCATTTATCTGGAGCATGTGCAAACAAGGATTCCCCAAATGTACAGTTGTAGCGGTTCACTTGAAAACTCCGACTAGAAGAAGTTCTCACAACGTATTGTAGTTTTGTTTTGCGTGGGCCGGATTAACTTTACACATTCCGACCGCTCGGTGGCCGAGTGGTCTAAGGCGCTTCGCTGTTGATCGCTAGACTCACACCGCTGAACCAGCACGTTTTCGAGACCCGCTGGTGCATATGTGAAAGTTTTCCAGTTACCTGACGACGGGCGGTGGTTCTCTCTGACGACTCCGGCTTCATCCACCATTCAAACCGTCTAAGTGAAATAAACTTGAGTGTGACATTAACTCCACTCCATATCCGTATCACTAATGTGTATTCTTTTTTCCAAATTATACGAAGTTGTTTTCTTGACTGAGTAGCGTATATTTCACTCTTTGAAGATAACTGCATACATGAATATGGTGAAGGTCTCTATTACATGATGTTCGTACGGCCCCTAATCTCAAGTGAAGCGAAGCGAAACACGAGTTACGACAAACACCAACAAGCATGCCCACTACAATCTAACTTTGCTCCGAGGGTCTGCTATTTATCATGAAATTTGAGAACGAGAATAGAAGCGCTTGGTGAGATGGCATTGCCCTAGCAGGCTTTTTTTTGCGAACAAAAATTCCTGTCGTTGATCACAGTCGTCACATTTTGCAGAAAATCTAGCAAGTGCTACTAGGCGAGATATGTATACGTCATATGCAGACCTTCCATGAATATTACTGTCCCGTGAAGGTGGATTTATCCTTCATGGTATCAGTTATACAGCGATTATCCACAGCAACAAAATCGTCTATATAGCATTTGGTAAGTGAAACGGGCTTCTAAATGTTCATATGTTTGCAATTACCGCTTACAATCGTATTCACCTTTTCACCTTTTTAGGCTCTAATTTGCAAATTGTCCGGTAATGAATGAGTCCATCCATCCGAATCCTTTCGTCGGCAAAATAAGGAGAACCGTTGACATTAGAACCTTGATTTTCTGGCATGAAGATGCATTAGGGGACTGTTACCAGCAAGTTTTGAGCTGACCTACTTTTGATGAAAATTTCTGGTGATTTTTGATGAAAATCACTGGTGATTCTGACTTAATATCTTAATATAGGCAGGATTTCAACTGTGGGGGGTTGGGGGGAGGGGGTCCAAGAGTTCAGTTCGCGTCGGAGTCGATTGGGGACATAATCCTCGGAAGTTCGAGTCATATCATACCACTAAGCGATTTTTCAGTTAGAAGTAGTTTCATTACGCGCATTTTTTTCTAAAACACTAATCTCCTTTTCGCGTATGCTGATGCTGTGAGATGTAACATCTAGATCATGGGCCATTATCCATCATGGAACTCAATGAACTTGATCGTCATCAGTCACATTTGAATCAGTTTGACAATCTATCAGATCTCAATGATCTATTTTGTTCCAAAAATACAATTTTACTTTAAAATCGCCCTCTCATCTGTCATCATGAACAGCCATCTTGGATCCCGATATTGAAAAATTGCTACATCCTATTTCATTGTTCGAGGAAGCTGTCTATATGCAATCATTCAAGAAATTTAAAGTTTCAATTTAAACATGGCAGTGTGACTAACGTCACAGGAACTACGAAGTAGGGTAGGCATTGGACTCCGACGCTCACTGACCTCTTGGAAATCAACCCGCCTCAAGTTGAAATCCTGCCTATATTAAGATGGGCACAGCCCAAGTCAGAATCACCAGTGATTTTCAACAAAAATCACCAAAAAATTTCATCAAAAGAAGGACAGCTCAGAACTTGGTGGTAACAGTCCCCTAAAGCAACTTCGTGCAAAAAATCAAGGTTCTACTGTCAACGTTTCTCCTTATTTTGCCGACGAAAGGATTCGGATGGACTCACTGACTCACTACAGGACAATTTGCAGATATGCATCTAGTACAACCTGTGAGCATATAATGAGATTTCAAGATATCTACATTTCAATGATTAATT
>JAVTVY010014351.1:0-68574 GCA_036873755.1 Hanleya hanleyi
GGAATGTTCGGAAATCTCCGAAGGGTAATCGGTGTCCAGGGTATATCTTCTAGGTTATACTCTCCATACATAGCCATACAGCGAGAGAAGGGGAATCCCCCTGGCCCTAGATGGATTACAAGCGTCTGGTCCGTCATTCATAATTCAGCCGTCGTCCATTAAAGAATATCCATATTCCATATAGCAGTATTAGTACCAAATTCAAAAAGACAATCATAGTATGCATAAACATAGGCTAGTTTCCAGCAAGAGAGAAGCCGTCAACAGTTTTCTTGCAGGAAACAAGCCTATGTTTATGTATACTATGATTGTCTTTTTGAATTTGGTGCTAATACTGTTATATGGAATAGGTCTTTGGATTATGGACGCGGATATTCTCTAATGGACGACGGCTGACTTATGGTGACGGACTAGACGCTTGTAATTCAATGATGCCGGCAAGACATCATGATGTTCCAAAAATATCGTATCCGTATAGCTGATCAGTATTCTTAATCTATAATATTCGTTGTAAAGTCGTCATCTAGAGAATGATGTATCTCAGTCACGCTTTGATTGTGACTGTTCATATGAGCATCATGAGGATCTTGAAATATATAGGTTCGTACGGCCCCTAGCCCCGGGTTAAGCGGAATTAGACACGTAACGCCATAGATCTTGCACGCTACGCTCGTATTTTGCTATCAGCATGCGATATGTATCGCCAAATTTGAGAAACTTTGAGTGGAGGCGCTTGGTGGTATAGCCCTGTTTGATAAGTTTCTGCAACAATGTATTGTGACGTTGATTAAAATCGTCACATTTAACACAGGATCTAGCAAATGCTACTAGGCGAGATATGTACACGCCATATGCAGGTCCCACTGGAATATTACTGTCCAGAAAGGGATAGCTTACGATGTCGAAATTGTAATCATCTCTTTTGTCATAAATTCAACGAGAGAGAAGGCCCGCTTCATTTTTATAGAGATAAAGGTCTAAATACGATGTACCTGTAGGGCTATCTGTAGTTTCCTTCAAATCCAGTGAAGGTGGATATATATCCTTCACTGCGTCATTTATATAGCGATTATCCACTGCGAGAAGATCGTCTATATAGCGTTTGGTGAATGAGAAGGAACGGGCTTTGAATGGATCGGTTTTTGAAAGCGCCTGCATATAGTCATATTCATAAGAGAACAGATAAAGGTCTACCAACAGGGGTGCACAATTAGTACCCATTTGAATACCTATATGCTGTTGATATATTGTGTTGCCAAATTTCACATAGTTATTTTTATTGAGAAATTCAAGCAACTCTATAAACAAAGACACACCCCATGAATGGTATCTTTGTAGTAGAGCTAAAGAATGCTTTATGGCTTCCGACATTAATATATCTACGATCAGTTTTATTTTTTCTCAGATACTATTAATGAACTTGGACGGTCAATAAGGTCCTGATGAGGGATTGTAGTATAGAGAGTCGAGAAATCCAAGGCGGATACATGTCTGTACGGTATGTGACCTTTAGTATCAAGTTCTTCCGTAAGACATTTTGAGCTTTTCAATATCCACATACATTCAACGCCAGAGATTTTAGAAATAGTGGCGGAATACCCAAGTCGAACCCGTACTGCACGCTTCAGAGAAGCGGGCACGTTATCCACTGCACCACGGGTCAGACCATACTAGGCAAGGTTGGGAATACCCTAATACACCTACCAGACATCTACACATTTAAGTTCAAACCGCGAAGCGCACGTGATGTCATATAGCCAATCAAGTTGGGAGCTTGCCAACACCGTGCAGCGAGGATATTCTTTCATGTCTGCCTGTGCGATTCTCTCGTCGACTGTATGACAAAAGAGATGATTACAATTTCGACATCGTAAACTATCCCTTTCTGGACAGTGATATTCCAGTGGGACCTGCATACGGCGTATACATATCACGCCTAGTAGCATTTGCTACATCGTGTGTTAAATGTGACGATTTTAATCAACGCCACAAAACATTGTTGCAGAAACTTATAAAACAGGGCTATACCACCAAGCTCCTCCACTCAACGTTTTCTCAAATTTGGCGATACATATCGCATGCTGATAGCAAAATACGAGCGTCGTGTGCAAGATCTATGGCGTTACGTTTCGTAACTTGCGTCTAATTCCGCTTAATCCGGGGCTAGGGGCAGTATGAACCCATGTACTTCAAGATCCTCATGGTACTCATATGAACAGTCACAATCAAAGCGTGACTGAGATACATCATTCTTTAGATGACGACTTTACAACGAATATTATGGATTAAGAATACTGATCAGCGATACGGATTTGATATTTTTGGAACATCATGATGTCTTGCCGGCATCATTGAAAACTGTTGACCGCTTCTCTCTTGTAGGAAACAAGACTATGTTTATGTATACTATGATTGTCTTTTTGAATTTGGTGCTAATACTGTTATATTGAATATGTCTTTGGATTATGGACGCGGATATTCTTTAATGGACGACGGCTGAATTATGAATGACGGATCAGACGCTTGTAGTTCCAAATATGGCAAGTGGTGGTTGTACTGATGTTATTTTCCTTCGAATAGTCAATCAAATTAAATTTTAAAGAGGTCATACATTACACTTCTCCTAATATGTGCCACGAAATATTGATAGAGCTATGACATCACCAAGCCCGTATTCTGATCAAATAATGTTCAGCAAAGGCAACAAGTGTAGTGTTCGACTTGGATACGCGAAGATGCCTACCAGAGGGCAGATCTATATACGGGGCAGAACCCACGCATGGAGATTTGCGGTTTTATCTGTCTCACCACGTGGAAGACGATGGCAGCGGTCTGGAAGCCATGGGGGTGACTTTCGCTGAAAAGTTCTGACTGCGCATGCATAGTCGGATGCACTCCTGGGGGCGCATGCGACTGAATGTGTGCGTCGTGGTAATGACGTCATTCTGCGCATGCACAGTAGAAAAAGGACATGGGAATGGATAAATTCGGGCCGATATGAACCACTATTGGTCCTATTGGGCCATAGAAGGTGTCATAGTGAAGCACTCGTGGAGGAGCATCCGACTGGATGAGTATGGCGTGGAACGGACGTCATTCTGCGCACACGCAATAGAAAAGTACATTGGAATGGATGTTTTGGGGGTCGAGGTGGACCACTATTGGTCCAGTTGGGCCGTGAGAGGTGTCATAGTGAAGCACTGGTGGAGGAGCATTCGACTGGATGAGTGTGGCGTGGAACTGACGTCATTCTGTGCATGCGCAAAAGGGCATGGGAATGGACGTTTTGTTGTAGAGATGGTCCAATATTGGGCCGTGGGATGTGTCCTACTGAAGCGCTCGTGGAGTAGAGTCAGACTGGGAGTGATATGCGACTGCACACTCGGGAAGTAGTAAAGAGAGTGAAGATTCGGAAGTGCAAAGGAGCGCGTTTGGGAGAGGTGGCCATGTTCGCACTGGCTACCTGGTAGTGTTACCTCAGCGTATGTGTGTAGGTGTGGGAGGATGAGGAGGGAGAGGAAGTGGAGGAGGAGGAGGAGAAGGAGGAATGGGGTGAGTGAGTGAGTGCCTGAGAAGGAGTAGTAGAGAAAGGGTAGTTTCGGAGCTGCTGACTATGCCCCAGGCTCTTCAAGGTTATATGTACAGCAATACTTGCAGCGAGAGAAGGGGAATCCTACGAAACGCCTTATCGCCTATTTTAACGCTTTAACGCCCATCTTGATATGCGACTGCGCACTCGGGAAGTCGTAGAGAAAGTGGAGATTCGGAAGTGCAAAGTAGCGCGTTTGGGTGAGGTGACCATGTTCATTCTGGCTACTTGGTAGTGTTACCTCAGCGTATGTGTGTAGGTGTGAGAGCAGGAGGAGCAAGAGGAAGTGGAGGAGGAGGAGGAATGGGGTGGGTGAGTGAGTGAGTGAGTGAGGTAGTGAGTGAGCTATCTTAACGCCTTAACGCCTTATCTTAAGGCCTTAATGCCCTAGGTTAACTCCTTAACAATATGGCGTTAAGGCGTTGAGACAGGCGTTATGGCGTAACGACGGGCGCTAAGACGTTAAGATAGGGCGTTGAGGCGTAACGACGGGCGTCTATGCATTTCGATGAATTAGTGTCAATTCCATGGAATATCTAGAAAAATCAGAGCTTGTGAGCTATTTCACCAGGGCGTTGAAGCGTTAAGCTGGGCGTGGGCGGGCGTTACTGCCCATAAAAGCAAGCGTATCCCAAAAACGTGCACAATCGACGTTCAATCGTCAACATGGGTTATACATGCTCTGAGTGTGAACGTACGTTCACCTGACATTACGATATGGTGCGAGACCAGAAGAATATACATGGGACACCGAGGAGCCCACTGAGGAAGATGCTGAGAATATGCCAGCCGATTCTGAGAGTCCACCGACTGATACCGAAACAGAGACTGCTGCGAGTCCATCTACTGATATGGAGAGCTTGACGTCAGATAGTCAGCCTACGTTCCTGGGAAGTGAGGAACCTACCTTCTGGGATCGTATTGCACATAAAGCTATTAATACTCATGCTGAGGCGATCGAAGACGCCAGGCAGGATAACTTATAACAAGCGTTGAAATTCCTAAACAGCCTGATTATCCTACCGCTCAGCATTCTGCATTTAATCTCGAATTCATAGAAAATATGTGCTTCAATCCGTTGGAATTAAATGACATTGACAGTTCCAAAGCTGCTACAGATGATAACGATTTTGAAATTGCTCACTGGAACAAAATAAATACCCATCAGTCAAAATATTTTACAGACAATACATTCATCGATGAAGTAAATATTATACCCGAAAACAAAAACGGTATCCTTTCTTTTCTACATCTTAACGTTAGGAGTCTGAAAAAGCATTTCAGTGAAATCACCGGATTTATCCACAATCTACAATATAATTTTTCTATACTAGGATTTTCTGAGAGTTGGTTAAACCCTGCTACAGAAAAGTTATATGATATACCAGGATACACACCATTTCCATCGTCCAGGAAAAACAGGAAGGGGGGAGGATTGATATTTTATGTAAATGATAAAGTAAGTTCATGTATAGTACGTGATGATCTTTCACGTCTTGATGAAAATGGAGAATTTGAATCGTTCTTCGTGGAATTAGTCCAGGACGACAAAAAATATTTAGTTGGCTTGTTTTATCGACCTACAGATAAAAATGTTAATATTTTTAACCAGCATATACTTTCTATTCTCAAAAAGTCTTGTATTGGAAAAAACAATTGCATACTTATGGGAGATTTTAACATTGACCTTTTCAAAATCGATCGTCATGCACCTTCTCATGAGTTTATAGATATTTTGAAATCCCATTACTATCCACAAATTACCAAGCCTACCAGGGTACGCTCTCATTCATCAACCCTCATTGATAATATATTTACTAATTTTCATGAAGATGATCTCTTATCTGGTATTTTCTTGACTGATATTACCGATCACTTTCCGGTTTTTCATATTTAAAAAACGAAATCATGCTCTGAGCATACAGATAAACGTGCTACATTCCGGAAAAATTGAGCGATTTATTCAAAGCGATTTATTCAAAGAATTAAAGAAATGGATTGGCAAGATATTAAAGAGGACATCAACCCAGATATTCCCCTTAACATTTTTCTCAATAAATTCACCTCCATTTACAATGACTGCTTTCCTTTATGTACTATCAAAATATCAAAGAAGAAAATAATAAAACCCTGGGTGACTTACGGTATACTAAACTCCATCTATGAAAAAAATAGACTATATCGACTTTTTCTTATTAGCAATGATGACCGAATCCACCGCAAATATAGAATGTACCGCAAAAAAATCAACCATACAATCCGATTATCTAAAAAACAGTACTTCGAGCAGAAATTCAACGAAAGTAATCAAGACATTAAGGGCACCTGGAAGGTTTTGAATCAGCTAATGAGTAGGAAAAAATCTACTTGCATTGCAAAATCATTCAAAATTAATGGAGAGACCATATCAGAGAATCAAGCTATTGCTAATGGATTTAATGAATGGCTATCACCCACCGCGGCCCTGCAAAATGCGATCAAAATATGCAAACAACTGTTCCAGGACATGGTGCCGTTACAGTATCCTGCCAGACGACAATTAGAACAAACGGATCAGAGCGAACTTGGCCGACGATTGCATGCGCAGGATCACGCCATTTCCACGCCACACCTGTCCAGTCGGATGTTCATCCATGAGTGCTTCACTATGACACCTCCCACGGTCCAATTGGACCAATAGTGGTCCACCTCGACTTCAAAACACCCCCACAGTCCTGCCTGTGTACTACGCATGCGCAGTCAGAACTTTTCAGCGAAAGTCACCCCATAGCTTCGAGACCCTTGCCATCGTCTTCCATGTAGTGAGAAAGAAAAACAATAACAAAGGGTGGCACCTTTAAGACTAACTAAGTTTAATGGTCACGAGCTTTCGCAGATAGTAGATATCTGCTTCGTCAGGCGAAGAAAAAACAAAAACTCCATACCGCAAATGCCCATGCGTGAGTTCAACCTTGCCTAGTGTGGTCTGACTCGTGGTTCAGTGGATAACGTGCCCGCTTCTGGAGAGTGCAGTACGGGTTCGACTCCAGCTATGGCCAGGGGGATTCCCCTTCTCTCGCTGTACCTTGGACCCTTGACCTCGAATACCCTCCGGACATTCCCGAAGATTCCCGGAGATGACCGGACATTGCCGAAGATTCCCAGACATTGCCGAGGATTGTAGGACATTCCCGGAGATTCAGGCAAAGCGACAACCCGCGTATTTGAAGTCTCGTTGAGATGGGACTACTTTCTGTCCGCGGAGGCTTATCCCAGGACCCGGAAGAGACCGCATCACCGCCGGACATGACCACATCACCGCGGAGGAATACATCCCCGGGGTTACTTCCGGTCACGTACCGGAATTATAGCGGAATTGACCTCTAGAGGTCAAAGGTCAATGGATGTGAATTTTAACGCCTTAACGCCTTATCTTAACACCTTAATGCCCTAGGTTAACTCCTTAACAATAGGGCGTTAAGACGTTGAGACAGGCGTTATGGCGTAACGACGGGCGCTAAGGCGTTAAGATAGGGCGTTGAGGCGTAACGGCGGGCGTCTCTGCATTTCGATGAATTAGTGTCAATTCCATCGAATATCTAGAAAAATCAGAGCTTGTGAGCTATTTGACCAGGGCGTTGAAGCGTTAAGCTGGGCGTGGGTGGGCGTTACTGCCCATAAAAGCAAGCGTATCCCAAAAACGTGCACAATCGACGTTCAACCGTCAACATGGGTTATACATGCTCTGAGTGTGAACGTACGTTCACCTGACATTACGATATGGTGCGAGACCAGAAGAATATACATGGGACACCGAGGAGCCCACTGAGGAAGATGCTGAGAATATGCCAGCCGATTCTGAGAGTCCACCGACTGATACCGAAACAGAGACTGCTGCGAGTCCATCTACTGATATGGAGAGCTTGACGTCAGATAGTCAGCCTACGTTCCTGGGAAGTGAGGAAGAACCTACCTTCTGGGATCGTATTGTACATAAAGCTATTAATACTCATGCTGAGGCGATCGAAGACGCCAGGCAGGATAACTTATAACAAGCGTACATCAAAATGCGCCCTTGCATGAGGAAACAGACATGGTGATCTATGAACAGTATAGCCTGCTCCCGCTTGAAATGAAAGGTGACCCCACGCACAGGTCCATCATGAAGACAAAGCGTCACTTGAAAG
The DNA here is from genome assembly GCA_036873755.1 of Hanleya hanleyi. NCBI lineage: Eukaryota > Metazoa > Mollusca > Polyplacophora > Lepidopleurida > Hanleyidae > Hanleya > Hanleya hanleyi. Next base: position 7,756 of record JAVTVY010014351.1, read on the forward strand.
AGGATATGGGGCTATCACCCACCGCGGCCCTGCAAAATGCGATCAAAATGTGCAAACAACTGTTCCAGGACATGGTGCCGTTACAGTATCCTGCCAGACGACAATTAGAACAAACGGATCAGAGCGAACTTGACCGAAGATTGAACTTTCTGAAATGGCAGCTTCTGATCGGACAAGAGCAGCCGAGAATACATCTATCGGCAAGATCGAATATGACAGATGCAGCGCCAAATAGCGGTTTCTGATAAGACAAGAGCATACATGAAGTGTACACAAATCCAACGCGGCTCTCCCAGCTTGGGTATGATGTAAAATTGGGGAGAATAAACTATATGAGAACTTGTGAACGAGTTGATCTTTGTTTCTCTCATCTGTCTGTATCATGGCGTCAAGGCGTTGTGCTAGGGCGTTAAGGCGTTGTGCTAGAGCGTTAAGGCGTTAAGATAGGCGATAAGGCGTTTCGTGGGATTCTCCTCCTATTGCTATGCATATCTTGAACCTTGAAGTGCCTGGGGCATAGTCAGCACCCCCGAAACTCATCTTTCTCTACTACTTACGTACGCACTCACTCACTGACTCACTCACTACCTCACTCACTCACTCACTCACTCACTCACTCATTCACTCACCTCATTCCTCCTCCACTTTCTCCTGCTCCTCCTCCTCCCACACCTAGACACATACGCTGAGGGAACACTACCAAGTAGCCAGAGCGAACATGGTCACCTCTCCCCAAACGCGCTCCTTTGCACTTCCGAATCTCCAATTTCTCTACTACCTCCCGAGTGCGCAGTCGCATATCACTCAGTCTGACTCCACGAGTGCTTCACCAGCACACCTCCCACGGCCCAATATTCTACACCGAAACGTCCATTCCCATGCACTTATTCTAATGCTCATGCGCATAATCACGTGATTGTCACGCCACACTCATCCAGTCGGATGCTCCTCAACGAGTGCTTTACCATGGCACCTCCCACGGCCCAATCGGACCAATAGTGGTCCACCTCGACCCCAAAACATCCATTCCAATGCACTTTTTCTACTGCGAATGCGCATAATTGCGTCAGTTCCACGCCATGCTCATCCAGTCGGATGCTCCTCCACGAGTGCTTCACTATGACACCCCACGCGACCCATTCGGACCAATAGTGGTCCACCTCAACTCCAAAACGTCCATTCCAATACCCTTTTACTACTGCGCATGCGCAGGATCACGCCATTTCCACGCCACATGTGTGCAGTCGGATGTTCATCCGTGAGTGCTTCACTATGACACCTCCCACGGTCCAATCGGACCAATAGTGGTCCACCTCGACTTAAAAACACCCCCACAGTCCTGCTTGTGTACTACGCATGCGCAGTCAGAGCTTTTCAGCGAAAGTCACTCCATAGCTTCGAGACCCTTGCCATCGTCTTCCATGTAGTGAGAAAGAAAAACAATAACAAAGGGTGGCACCTTTAAGACTAACTAAGTTTAATGGTCACGAGCTTTCGCAGATAGTAGATATTTGCTTCGTCAGGCGAAGAAAAAACAAAAACTCCATACCGCAAATGCCCATGCGTGAGTTCAACCTTGCCTAGTGTGTTCTGACTCGTGGTTCAGTGGATAACGTGCCCGCTTCTGGAAAGTGCAGTACGGGTTCGACTCCAGCTAGGGCCAGGGGGATTCCCCTTCTCTCGCTGTACCTTGGACCCTTGACCTCGAATACCCTCCGGACATTCCCGAAGATTCCCGGAGATGACCGGACATTGCCGAAGATTCCCAGACATTGCCGAGGATTGTAGGACATTCCCGGAGATTCAGGCGAAGCGACAACCCGCGTATTTGAAGTCTCGCTGAGATGGGACTACTTTCTGTCCGCGGAGGCTTATCCCAGGATCCGGAAGAGACCGCATCACCGCCGGACATGACCACATCACCGCGGAGGAATACATCCCCGGGGTCACTTCCGGTCAAGTACCGGAATTATAGCGGCCTTGACCTCTAGAGGTCAAAGGTCAATGGATGTGAATTTACCCTTCCTATACTACTCGCAGCGACCGCGCGTTATATCGTTAGAATGTATTCTCGTGTGCAGACTTTTATTAGTCGATAGAAACCAATGTCAAAATCGGTCCCTTTTTTCAAATCACTCACAACAGTTATTATTAATTTACCTACAATACTTATACCGGTGCGTTATTTCATTCTGAGTTATTCTCAGTTATTTTTTTCTAATTGAAATAAGTCGCATTCTACAATAATATGCTTCGTTTCCTCGTGTAAATTTGACGAGCATAATCCAAAATTGCAAAAAATCGCGGTAAAAATTTCCAGTTTATTAACCAAGGAATGCGTGCGATATCCCAAGGATTTCGAATCGGAATAAAATATTCTCTATTGCTTGGACATATGGCCTTCCATTAGCTCAAAAACATCCATCTCCGAGGTTCCTGATTTTCTACCTGGCTGAGTGTCAGCAAAAAAAAGCGATATCGGCTCCGCCGTTCTTGTCGTTGACGAATTTCATTATGGCCTCACTCTATGCAGTGATAGACAACCCCGTTTCTCATATACCACCTATCATATCCGACAAACACTGCCTAAGAGAGTTCCCGCCCCCTCATTTTACAACCTTTCTGAGATATGCCTGCATCACAGTCGGTGTTTCTGGGTTAGGCCGCACATCACACTTCACATCTTAATTCAATATGTATCTCACTATAATTTACGCTTTAATCGCTGTTTGTTTGTTTGTTAAAAAAAAAACCAAAAAACCAAAAAACAAAAACAAAACAAAAACAAAACAAACAAAAAATTCCAAAAAGAGCATTTTACGCTCAATGGGCGTTGGTTGATTTTGGTTTGGGCGGAGGGCCCTGAAACAAAAAGCAAAGAAAATCAAAACGGGCAGTTAACCCCCAGTGGGGGCCGGATACATGAAACAGACATTTTACATGCGTGGGCATATGTCGTCATTGAAAGAGCCATGGCCCCTTTCCCTAACCATCGGCCCACAGCTGGGCCCTTTGAAAAAATGTTATGGAAGTGTTATTTTTGAAGCAATACCCCATAGTACACATCCTTAAGTTCCAATATTTAATGAAAACGAGGGAAGCTTGTTTCGAGCAAGGATCTGATTGCAAGTTAAAACGTGTCGAAAGCTCATTTTCAATAAATTTGACGCATTTTAAGCTCTTTTGGAAACAAATTTGTATAGTAGGCAGTCAAGAACCAGAATAAAAGCCAATTTATTCAATTCCTATATCAATTCCATACAGTTGAATTATAAATATATTTTGGTTCTAACTTGCCTTGATCACTAAAAAATGAAATTAAAAAATATTTTATTGGTCGTCTTGGTGCCACAAATGTGTTTTCTATTCAGTGACACGAAGCTTCGGATATCTAATAGCTCAACAGGTTAGACATTGAGCTTGATATATATCTTTTAATTCACCTGATTCGCCGAATTGTATGCCTTGTATATGTTCTGAAAGTTTTGTGTATATGTTTCTATATTTGAATAAACATTCTATTCAAAAGGAAAAAAAAAAAAAGACATTGAGCTTGAGTCCGCAGCTAGGTCATTTTTCATCGTTGTGGGTTCGAGCCCCATGTTTATCATTTATAATGTGATCATTTTTTTCCTCCGTTTTATTTCACTTTTGGCATTTCCCCATCCGGAATATTATCAAAGGAAATAGCTTTTAATGGTATGAAGCTTGGAACTAATTATGCAAGATAATTAATTTTATTAGCATTGATCATTGATCGTTCTATATGTATTTCACGACGGCTATGAACTAATTATGCAAGATAATTAATTTTATTAGCATTGATCATTGATCGTTCTATATGTATTTCACGACGGCTATGAACTAATTATGCAAGATAATATGAAATTATTGCCTTGTTTTGAGGGGAATATGCAGTTTTGTTGCCCCGAGGCTGTGCATATTGCCCGAGCCGCAGGCGAGGGCAATATGCACAGCCGAGGGGCAACGAAACTGCATATTTCCCTCACAACAAGGCAATAATTTCATTATTATATTTATCAACTTAACTCTGTGCTAATCTATTATCTCTCCAGCAAAATAATGTTTTATGTTTATTTCGGAAGAGCGCAATCCTTCTGAGTTGATTGCTTTCAGTGAGCAAATCGCCAGCAACATTATTTTTCATGCCCGAGATTCCATTGATTCGGAGCTGCTTCACTACTATCGTGTAAATCTCACAACGCACGCATAGTTGTTCGATGCCGCTTGTTAGTTACTCCAATAATGTGCTTGGGTACGATTCTACTTACAATTAGATGGGGGGAGATAATTTATTTCTGCTGTGTTCTCCAGCTAAAATCAACTCTACGAACTGCTCCGTGATCGGCTACCGTTTGCAGCGCGACTAAAAGAACGAGGCGACCTCTGTTGTAATTATCTCCCTTTAGTGTATATTCCATGGGGGTGGAATATGTGGTTTTATTGACCGGGCAATATGCAGTTTTATCTCATTACAATTTATATAGGGAGACACTCTAATAAATATAATAATTAATTTTATTAGCATTGATCATTGATCGTTCTATATGTATTTCACGACGGCTAGTATCGGTGACAGCTTAAAATAAATCACTGCCGTGTGCAGATAGATTACTGCACATTTTCTTATATTTTGTGTATGAACCATCAACAGAAGTTCTGATGTTATATTTTTGCATGCACACTAAAATATCGCCTGTTGGTACCGTGTGTGATAATAACTAGACAAGGTCAGGCCAAGCCAGAAATTACTGTTGAGCATCACACCTATACCACAGAAACATGGAGACGAAGGAGGATAAATACTCCGACCTATGCAACGATGTAACAAAAGATACAGACTTACTCAACATTGTGCTGTTACTGTTACCAGAAAAAGTTTTCGCATATTTTTGTTTGGGTTTATGCAGATCAAGGACGCAAATGAGTACAAACTGCTGTAGATATAACCTCTCCAGTACGAATTTGCAACACATGTTTGATCTGCTTACTGTCCCCCGCCGCAACGCGGCCAGGGACTTTAAAATGGTTCTTGCTTCTATGTGTCCGTGCATGCACGGACATGTCCGTGCAAATACTTCGCAAGCAATAACTTCTAAATGCGTTGTCGGATTCCTCCGAAATTTGGCATCTGCATTCTTTGCGACAAGACGTCTCTTGGTATTACGTTTCAGCAAGATCCGCCTGTAGGTGGCGCCACTAGGTCTTGCTCCAATCTTTAGTGCATGTCCGTGCATGTCCGTGCAAATACTTCGTAAGCGATAACTCCTAAATGCTTTGTAGGATTCCTCCGAAATTTGGCATCTGCATTCTTTGTGACAAGACGTCTGTTGGTATTACGTTTCAGCAAGATCCGCCTGTAGGTGGCGCCACTGGGTCTTGTTCCAATCTTTAGTGTATGTCCGTGCAAATACTGCGTAAGCGATAACTCCTAAATGCTTTGTCGGATTCCTCCGAAATTTGGTATTTGCATTCTTTGCGACAAGACGTCGCTGGTATTACGTTTCAGCAAGATCCGCCTGTAGGTGGCGCCACTGGGTCTTGTATGTTACTTGTATGCAAGCAGATATCCCTTTCCTCATCCGACTTGCAATGAAAATCTGCACTTGATGTGTTGATTTCACAGCTAAAATATGTGATAAATGCATGGTTAGCTCGATGTTATTGACAAAAGTGTTATAGAATTGCTAATTTATGATGGCAGGACTGACCTGTTGACCAGATACGAGAAGCTATAAAGCTGTGTATATATTCCTTGTATATCTGGTTCAATCCCACTTGATTAATCAATCTTGTTAATACTTAAATGTGGGACAGTATTGTGTATCCCGACTTAAATTTAGTAAAACCTGAAAGCATGTCATTTGAAAAATGTATGCGATCCGAAATATTTGGATGAAGCTGATATTATATTATTATATGAAATGTTCATGATAATTAGGATAGCAATATTTGGTCAATTATCTGTTTTAAGAAAAATTTGCTAAATATGATTTCATCTGCATTAAAAATACTGTACTATGAAGCTTCACATGTGAGATCATACAGATTAATATAACTAATTTCAAGCTTCACAGGCATTATTGTCCCCCGCCGCAACGCGATCGGGGACTTTAAAATGGTTCTTGATTCTATGTGTCCATGCATGTCCGTGCATGTCTGTTCGAATGATTACTTCCTAACGCTTTGTTGGATTCTTCCGAAATTCGGCATATGCATTCCTTGCGACAAGACGCCAGTCGGTATCGCGTTTCAGCAACATCTGCCTGAAGGTGGCGCCACTGGGTCAAACTGGTTCTTGCTTCTATGTGTCCGTGCGTGTACGTGCATGTCCATGCATGTCTGTTCGAATGATTACTTCCTAACGCTCTTTTGGATTCTTCCGAAATTCGGCATACGCATTCCTTGCGACAAGACGCCATTCGGTATCGCATTTCAGCAACATCTGCCTGAAGGTGGCGCCATTGGGTCAAAATGGTTCTTGCTTCTATGTGTCCGTGCATGTCCGCGCATGTCTGTTCGAATGATTACTTCCTAACGCTTTGTTGGATTCTTCCGAAATTCGGCATACGCATTCCTTGCGACAAGACGCCAGTCGGTATCGCGTTTCAGCAACATCTGCCTGAAGGTGGCGCCACTGGGTCTTGTTCCAATCTTTAGTGCATGTCCGTGCAAATACTTCGTAAGCGATAACTCCTAAATGCTTTGTCGGATTCCTGGCGGGGCAATCTCACAGTACCGAACCTGTGTTAGTTTTGAATTTTGTGTCGCCTTAAATGAAGGACATTTCCTTCAACTTTGCTATGAAATCATTCTATTCCACATCATATGATTTACCCTAAAGCTTTTGCATGAACCTTATTATATTTCAGAAATATAATATGAAATAACTGGCGGGGAAATCCCCGCAGCACCGGACCCCTGTTTTTTAAAATTTCGTGTCGTCTTAAATGAAGGACAACATTTTCTTCAATTTTGTTATCAAATAATTGTATCTCACATCATATGATTTACCCTAAAGCTTCTGCAGGAACCATTTGTGTCCACAGTGTAACTTACTATATTAATTACAACTGAGTTCCTAAAGTTTGGGTGCACACTGTGCATATGATCAATTTCCTGAATTGAATTGAATTCCACCTTGTGGTTTTTCGGACTGTGATAGATGACATGCAGTTGTCAGTGTGGTTGTTTCAGGGAGCTTTCTATGGCTTTCATGTCAGCCCACCTACCACTACCCTCAAGAAGAGCATGTCCCCATCCCCAGGGCGCCGAGCCGCACCCTATATCTCCCAAACTAGCCCTCGCCCGACCCTCATATATTGTGTTTGAGCATATATATCACCAAGAATGAGCATATATATCTCCAATATATCTTGGCAGAAGCTGAAATTTGTGTGTTGTCTGCAATATTGGGATAATATTGAGATAATTGCAACCCCAAAAGGTTTCAATTTATCAGGCACAGACCCATGTTTTTGTATTTGGTAAATGGATCCCTTGTCTACATGTATATATTTTTGCTTGGAATTGTTTTTCTTGCCAATCCGCTTCTGGGTGGCGCCACCTTGGGCCAAATTAAATTGCATCTTTTGAAAACCTTAAGGATTCTTTCCAAATTTGGTGTGGTGGTACCTTGTCTCAAGATCTGGCTTGAGAATGTCTTTCATGTTGATAGGGGGACTACCTGAAAGCTAAGTTAGTGTTTCCAGACAATCACTTTTAAAAACCTGAACCGATTCATTCCAAATTTGGTGTGTAGGTAGTACCTCGCCTCAATTTCTCGTTTGGCATTGTTTTTTATGCCGATCCACTTATAGGTGGTGCGACCTGGGGGTAAATTTAAAATTGTTTCCAGAAAATAACTTTTTAATACTTAATAATGAACTTGGTATACATGTACCTTACCTGAAGGTTTCACTTGGTATTGTTTTTCTTGTCGATCTGCTCATAGGTGGCGCCACCTGTAGGCCAAGTTAACATTTTCTATTTCCAATGTCAAGGGATCTTGCTTCTCGGTTGGGATTATTTTTTATGCCTATCTGCCTACACATGGCGCTACCTGAGGGCCAAGGTAAAATTGCATTTCCGGACAGTAACTGTTGGACCTTAATGGATTCTTTTAAATTTGGTATGTGGATACCCTCAAGTTATCTTATGGGGCCATGTTAATGATGTTTTTCCTAAGTTTTACGTTTTTACTTTCTTCACAAATGATGAATGTTTCCTTTACTAAAGATGCAAAAGGCATGCCTCCAATCGTATTCGATCGACTGTATCTAGTTGCATATGCATTCCTTGTGACAAGATGTTGATTGGTATTGCGTTTCAGAAAGATCTGCCTGTAGGTGGCGCCATTAGGGTTCTTTCCGTTCTTTTGTGCTGCAAGCAATAACTTTGAAACGCTTTGAACTGTTGCTCGAACTGTTCCGGGCAATAACTTGAGAACTGCTCATCAAATTCTTCCCAAATTAGGCATGCATATACATTGTACCTTGCCATGAGATGTTGCTTGGGAGTGCGTTATCCGCTTCTGCTCAGAAAGTGACGCCACCTGATGACAAAATCTGAGATTTGTTTTTGGCCAATTGAGAACTGCATACTCATCGGATTCTTCTCAAATTTAGCATGCATTTACATGTACCATGCCAGGAGATGTTGCATGGGATTGCCTTTCACTCACTTGCACTTACAGGTGGCGCCACCTGGTGGCAAAATCCCAAATTTGTCTCCGGGTAATACCATGACCTAAGATGTCGCTTGAGATTGCATTTCGCCCACTTGCGCCTATAGGTGGCGCCATCAGGTGTTAAAATCAAAATTAGTTTTCAGCTATTAACTTGAGAACTGCTCATCGGAATCTCCTCAAATTTAGCATGCATGTATCATGTTGCGTGGGATTGCGTTTCGCTCACTTTTACTTACAGATGGTGCCACTTGGTGGCGAAATTCCAGATTTGTTTCCGGGTAATAACTTGAGAACCGCTCGTCAGATTCTTCTTAAATCTGGTATGAATATATCATGACATATGATGTCGCTTAGGATTGCGTTTCGCCCACTTGTGCTTATAGGTAGCACCACCTCGTGTCGAATCTAAATTTGATTTCGCTCATCAGGTTTTTCTCCAATTTGGTATGCAGGTACCATGCTATGATATGTCCCTTGAGATTGTATTTCACCTGCTTTTGCATACTGGTGGCGACACCTGGTGGAAAAAAACTGAAATTTGTTTCTGGCAATAATTTGACAACTGCTCATCGGATTCTTCTCAAATTTGGTATTCATGTGTCATAAGATGTCACTTGGGATTGTGTTTCGCACACTTGTGCATACAAATCTAAATTTGGTTTCCGGGCAATAACCCCCTGTTCAGATTCTTCCAAAAATTTGAATGCTGATACACGAAGTCATGAGATGATCCTTGGGATTGCATTTCGCCCACTTGCACCTACAGGTGGCAACACCTGGTGGCAAATTTAAAATTTGGTTTCCAGACAATAGGTTGAGGATGCATTCAGCTTCTTGTCAAATTTGGTTTTCAGATAATATGCCTTGAGATGTCACTTGAGGTCGCTTCTGGGTCACATAATTTCAATGCTTCATTGCATGGAAGCTAATTTACAGAAGCAAAAAATGTTCAGTCAACCGTTCTAAGTTGATTTTAAAACTTGGGAAGGCAGAATTAAGACCCTCCGCATCCAACGCCTATGAAGTATAGCAGTTGCCTCCCTCATGTATATCCCCTCGAGACCAACAATGCTAAAAAATATTGCTGCCATTTCGGCGGGGGACTTGGCATCCTCTGGCTGCTTGTTTTCATTCTAGAACACGGTTGTATACCAGAATATTTTGTGTTAATAGCAACGGTATATCATAAAAAAATTCCATTCAACAAATAATTTACTTTGGTTGGCCTTGAAAAATCCTCGTCTGAGTGCGTCCCAGTGCGTAGTATGTCACCTTTGTTTACCGACCACCAGGTGGGTTGGATGCGTGTTAGTGCGCAGTTTGTATGGGCCGCTACCTGGGCAAAGGGACCATGGCTCTTTGTCAGGGTTGCTACAGGCATGACCGTCACGGCCACAGTGAAACCCAGAATACATGTAGCTTTGGGATAGGGGAGAGTGATTTGATGCAACAAAATGTCAGAAAGGGCATTTCACGCCCAGCGGGGGACAGGAGTCACGGTATAAACATTAACTTACGTGTAGGTCTAACCGTAGTCATTGAAAGGTACTTAGGATGCGTTCAGAGATTGATACAAGAGGGGAGAGGGCAGGGAGTCTAAATGGACGTCTAACGCGCATTAGGTTCCGAGAACATTACATGTCAAAAAACTTATAAAGAACTGTTACATATACGTGAAGGGAACCTGGCCTGGTCTGGACTGGACATATTTTCGTTCCGATTTTCTGTCAGTCGAGACATTCAGTAAAGATGTATAGATACATAGACGTTCTGCTTGATTATTTCACATAGATTAAATGCAAGGAAAATGGACAAAATGACAGTATTATAATCTTGTATATTAACAAATTTCGTTTCAGCAACTTGGGTATGTGACTGAAACCGGTTACGTATAAAAGATGGCATCATGCCTCTAATGAAAAAAGAAATACATAGGAAAGTGTATATTCTGATTTCCTGAAAAACGAGTCAACCCCACACATTGGCTTACATTTTCCAGAGCGCATGCTCACACAGATTTTTCGTCTTTACCGGTTTTACGCTGGTTAATATTTAAGAAATAATGTTTTTATATGCGTGTCCAATGGTTATTTTAAGCACGGTTAGTGTGGGAAAGTTGATCAATTTTAGGGCGCGGGCGAAACATATTTTGAACTTTGACAATCTTTCTCCCCTTTCTCGAAAAAACTCGTCCACTGATGCTCCCGTCTCGGTTGGCATGTGCCAATTTCAGTGGACGAGTGTATGTGCGTCAGCTGTGTGGAAATAACGAGGATATATGTTTGTGTCGCTTTTGTTCACCAATTTCACGATGGAAACAACAGTTAAACTTGAGAAAGAAATTTCGTCTTGTAATTTATTTGTTTGTTTTATTCGATTTTTACTTGTATGAAAGCAGGCGCCCCTTTCCTCATCCGACTTGCGAAATGGAATCTCTCAGTAATAATTGCACGGTTAGCTCGATGTTATTGACATAAGTGTTATAGAATTAAGAAATAATTCCTTGTTTACTGCGGTAAAACACGTAGAACAGATCGCAATGCAATAGGATGAGTCCAAGTTTGATCACGAAGGCCGTAGGCCTGAGTGATCAAACGTGAAGACTCATTCTGTTGCAGCGCGATCTATTCTACGTGTTTTACCGCAGTAAACAAGGAATTATTTCTATTCTACTATACTGAAAACGGCACAATGTGGAGATGTTTAATAAAAAAAAGATATTCTCGTGCATTTAAAACTCGATTAACACCCATATACCTGACAAAAAATGTTTTGACCCGCCAATTAATCGAAGCAATTAACACCTGCAAGTTACGTGCCTGAAATCGACACAGTATGACAGCTATTGGGGCGTGCTAAAACGCCATTAGCGATCAAATGATGCAAGCTTGAGCCTTTGTTTTTAGAATACATCTGAAATTCTCCCGTCATCCAGTGATTGGATCATACTTCCAACAACTTTCAATGAATCTCCGCGGAAGAAAAGTCCTTCTCCAACTTTAATTGACTCCATGATGTGCGGAACAGGATGTACAAGAAGATATAGGCAAACGATAAATTTTGATATCCATTTCAATCCTATTACACCTCTGGGCAAGTTCAACTGGACACGCGAAGAAAATTATCACGTCATATAATCCACACCGATTGGTTGTAAGGTAGCATCTAATGGAATTAGATGCCACCTGCGTTTCCTTCTCTATATGTAATAATGTTATTTGGTAAAACACATGGGGTGTGGTAGAATAATATGTATGTGATGGTCAACGCATTGACGTGGTCTCTGAGACCACAAGAGACATTCAGGATGAAAACTTGACACGCCCTTCATATCGATAAACCGAGCCCATATATATATACACCCGTTGAAGTTTGTTCCTTGACTCCGACGCTGAATATGGAGTACGTGACCATAGCTACGATCGTCCTGCTCTCCCTGATAATCGGCTTTGGTGTTCCTGGGAACTTGGCTGCCCTTACCATCACCATACGATCCATTCGAGAAAAGCGGATAAATAGTTTGGTCTACGTACATCTGGCTCTGGTTGACTTACTTCTGTGCTATGTCCATGCTGGAATCTGTATCGCGTTGGAAAGCCTTGATTATATCGGTCGCTATAATGACGAGAAGGATTTCGGAGAATGGGAGCTGCTGCTGAAATTCCTCTACGAGCAAGTTATTTCGAGGCTTTTCATGTCTTGTGGTTTCCTGTCTACCGTGACGCTAGCTTTTATAGCGGGATTTCGTGCTTGGAAGATATTCAACCCATTCGGTCATCCCAAAACTTATCTTTTCGTCGGTTTTTTTGTCTTATCGGACACTTTTCTGCTCGCAGTGTTTTTACAATTACCGAATCTTAGAGAATCGGCAACCGATCTAGATAACTCTACAGAAAGCAGCTTCGAGTTTGACATCACGGCGAACCTGTCCATCCAAGACATTCCAGTGGCAGACGACCGGAACGCAACAGTGGCTCTGGGAACGCGGATGGAATCTGCTAACATCAGCTCTTCCGGAACATCCAGATCTCTTGTCGGGCAAGCCTATGGCTATTCTCTTGGTTTTTATCTGTTCAGCTATAATCCTAACTGCCGTCTTCTACTCACTCATTTGCATTAAACTGAGATATGAATTTCTGAAGAGTCATTTCGGCGAAGGAAGCCGAAAACAGGAGTTTTTACGCCGACAAGTGAAGCATCTGATTACCCACGTTGTTCTCATAGCCATTATGGTAATAACATTGTCGCCCCTTATGTCATTTGCTTTGATCATTGCCGAACCGGGATCTCGGACGCTCCGTTTCCTGATAGCAGTAAGCGAGGTGAGTAGTGCTGTAAACCCGTACCTGTACTGCCTCCTCCTTCCGGCCAATAAACTCCAAGTTATAAAGATTTGCAGCTGCATTATTCGTTCTAGAAACAAAGACGTTCCAAGAACCGTACGATAACTAATCTAGCAACTATCAACTCTCGGCAATCATGAACTTGAATAATCAATAAAGTTTGCTTGGTATCCTGGTTGAAAGCAAAATTACAGGTACAGATGTATGAAGACCAGCCACTATTATTGAAATACACCGGTACCACTGAATACATGGCAGTGTGACTAACGTCACAGGAAGTAGGATAGGCATTAGGACTCCGACGCGAACTGAACTCTTGGAAGTTGAAATCCTTGCCTATATTAAGATGGACACTGCCCAAGTCAGAATCACCAGTGATTTTCATAAAAAATCACCAGGAATTTTCATCAAAAGTAGGTCAGCTCAGAACTTGCTGGTTACAGTCCCCTAATGCACCTTCATGCAAAAAATCAAGGTTCTCCTTATTTTGCCGACGAAAGGATTGGGATGGACTGACTCACTCAATGAATCACTCATTACCGGACAATTTGCAAATGAGAGCCTGCTTCGTAGGAATATGGTGAAATATTTGCCCCGTAGTCTAAAGTTTCCAGTGTACCAAATCAAATGTTGGAATAGATAACGACAAAACATGTCCTTGTGGTTACTTGGTGAATAGCGACGACCGTTATATCTTTGAAGGGCGAAATACTCGTGTTGGGACCAAACATTTGTGACATTTAGATATGAGTGTTTGTGACTGTTGGTGAAACAAGGATACCTATAGTCGTCGTAGATTGGACTTTCCAGTCTACAAGTTTTATCTTTGATGTCTTGAAGTGAATATTAACAAGAACAGTATTGGACGTATATATCCGTATATCCCATTCCCAAAACTGTGTTGTTGAAGGTAGAAATACACATGTAAAATACTGGTTCATACCATTCGGTAAACGCAAACACATTTTGGGTTATTCTCACCTTTATCTTTTTGTCCCCCGCCGCAACGCGGCCGGGGACTTTAAAATGGTTCTTGCTTCTTTGTGTCCGTGGATGTCTGTGTGTCCGTCCATGTCTGTTCGAAGCGATAACTTCCTAACGCTTTGTTGGATTCTTCCGAAATTCGGAATATGCATTCCTTGCGGCAAGACGCCAGTCCGTATTGCATTTCAGCAACATCTGCCTGAAGGTGGCGCCACTAGTTCTTGCTTCTTTGCGTCCGTGGATGTCCGTGTGTCCGTCCATGTCTGTTCGAAGCGATAACTTCCTAACGCTTTGTTGGATTCTTCTGAAATTCGGAATATGCATTCCTTGCGGCAAGACGCCAGTCCGTATTGCATTTCAGCAACATCTGCCTGAAGGTGGCGCCACTAGTTCTTGCTTCTTTGCGTCCGTGAATGTCCGTGTGTCCGTCCATGTCTGTTCGAAGCGATAACTTCCTAACGCTTTGTTGGATTCTTCCGAAATTCGGAATATATGCATTCCTTGCGGCAAGACGCAAGTCCGTATTACATTTCAGCAACATCTGCCTGAAGGTGGCGCCACTAGTTCTTGCTTCTTTGCGTATGTGGATGTCCGTGTACGTCCGTGCATGTCTGTTCGAAGCGATAACTTTCTAACGCTTAGTTGGATTCTTCCGAAATTCGGCATACGCATTCCTCGCGACAAGACACCAGTCCGTATTGCATTTCAGCAACATCTGCTTGAAGGTGGCGCCACTAGTTCTTGCTTCTTCGTATCCGTGAATGTCCGTGTACGTCTGTTCGAAGTGATAGCTTCCTAATGCTTTGTTGGATTCTTCCGAAATTCGGAATATGTTTACCTTGCGACAAGATGCCAGTCTGTATTACATCTCAGCAACATCTGCCTGAAGGTGGCGCCACTGGTTCTTACTTCTTTGTGTCCGTGAATGTTCGTGTACGTCCGTGCATGTCTGTTCGAAGCGATAACTTTCTAACGCTTTGTTGGATTCTTCCGAAATTCAGCATTCGCATTCCTTGCGACAAGAGGCCAGTCCGTATTGCATTTCAGCAACATCTGCCTGAAGGTGGCGCCACTAGTTCTTGCTTCTTTGCATCTGTGGATGTCCGTATACATGTACGTCTGTTCGAAGCGATAACTTCCTAAAGTTTTGTTGGATTCTTCCAAAATTATAATACGCATTCCTTGTGACAAGACGCCAGTCCGTATTACATTTCAGCAACATCTGCCTGAAGGTAGCGCCATTGGTTCTTGCTTCTTTGAGTCCGTGGATGCTCGTGTACGTCCGTGCATGTCTGTTCGAAGCGATAACTTCCTAACGCTCTGTTGGATTCTTCCGAAATTCAGCATTCGCATTCCTTGCGACAAGAGGCCAGTCCGTATTGCATTTCAGCAACATCGGCCTGAAGGTGGCGCCACTGGGTCAAAATAGATTTTTTTTCCGTGTACATCTGTTCGAAGCGATAACTTCCTAATGCTGTGTTGGGTTATTCCGAAATTCGGAATACGCATTCCTTGCAACAGGACGCCAGTCCGTATTGCATTTCAGCAACATCTGCCTGAAGGTGGCACCACTGAGTTTCTCTTCTTCTTGTCCGTTCCAGTCAAAATGGGCCTTCAATTTTGCTATATGAAATCATTCTATTCCACATCATATGATTTACCCTAAAGCTTTTGCATGAACCATATTTTATTTCAGAAGTATAATGTGAAATAACTGGCGGGGAAATCCCCGCAGTACTGAATCCCTGATTTTTGAATTTCGTGTCTTAAATTTCGTGTCTTAAACGAACGACAACATTCCCTTCAATTTTGCTAACAAATAATTGTATTGCACATCGTAGGATTTACCCTGAAGCTTCTGCACGAATCATTTGTCTACACACGTATATTACTATATTAATTACAACTGTGTTCCTAATGTTTGGGTGCACACTGTGCATATGATCAATTTCCTGAATTGAACTGAATTCAACCTTGCTGGTCTTCAGACTGACATGATGGCATGCAGTTGTCAGTGCAGTTGTTCATGTACAGGGAGCTTTCTATGAATGAGTTGCAACCCCAAAGGCTTAAAATTTATCAGACACAGACCCATGTTTTTACCCCTCGGCCATTTTTGGCCATGGGGTATTGTCATCATCTTGTACGTCCGTCTGTCCGTACGTCCGTTCGTGAGCGAGATAGTCGGAAAACTGTTTCGCTGATGAATTCCAAATTTGGTATGCTTACTTGCCTAGTCAAGGACCAGAAGCCTATAGAATTGGGACCTGATTGGGTGGGAACCTTAGCAGCCATCTTTAATTTCATGCAAAATGGATAATGATCCATATCTCGGAAACCATTCAACTGTTCAATACGAAATTTGATATACATCATCGATACATCAAGCAACTTTCAACGAATTACCAAACAGGCTTTTCTGATTAGCTCTGCTGGGAACCCTGGATGCCATCTTTAATTCATACGAAACCGATAATGATAGCATACATATCTCGGTTACCATTCAATTGTTTTATATGAAGGTAGGTACATATCATCAATACATCCAGATACTTGGAATTGGGACCTGATTGACTGAAAACCTTTGGTGGCCATCTTTAATTTAGGCAAAATCATTAATGATCTATCTCTGATTCCGTTGGAGTGCTCAGTGGAAAATTTGGTATACATCATTGATGCGTCAAGAGACTTATGATGAATGACAGATCTGGTTTCTCTGATTGGGCGGAAATCTTGGCGGCCATCTTTAATTTATTCAGAATCTTTAATGATGTTTATCTCTGATACCATTCAAATGTTCTATACGAAACTTGATTTACAGCATCGATGTATGAAGAGACTTGCATTAATGAATAACCACATTAGTTCCTCTGAGTGATGGGAAGGATGGGCAACCATCTTTAATTTATGTAAAATCATTAATGATCTCTGTCTCGGAAACTGTTCAAATGCTCAATGTAAAATTTGATATACATTATCGATGCATCATCTCGGTTACTTCTACACGATGTACCTAGGATACAGTACTATACTATACCCAATTTTTCGTAATTCAACATCGCAGAAAACCACCATCGATTGCGTTTTCAATGGTAAAAGGGTTAGGAAAGAACTAAAAATACACTTCAATGCAGAGTGATTTTGATTGACGCCAGAAATCGCTCAGAACGCTTCTTCCGCGATCTAGACCCCAGGAGCATCTGGGGCCTGGGCGGCCCCTGGATCCTCACCTAAAGTGCAATGATAGTGGCCGTACCACTTTGAATTTGCTTCCGACGCCCCTGTATTAACAGACAGTGTCAACGTACTGTTCCAGCTGTCTCCCGTTCAGTGATTGGTCATTCGACCCCGCCATTTTAAACTAATACGAGCATTTTCATTGGATCACTATTAGATAAGACCCACCCCAATCTTCATACACAACCACGTGACTGTCTCAGTTGACTGATGACATAGCGCGGCCTCGTTTTTGATTTCAAAATCTGCCGTCTAACTGGGGAAATGTTGTTGCTGCTGCATCAGCCGATCATTAGCCCGGCCCCTGTAGAGGATACTATAGGCTAATACATGTAGGCTACCATGCCATGAGATGATGCTTGGGATTGCATTTCGCTCACTTGCACCTACAGGTGGCGACAACTGGTGGCAATTTAAAATTTGGTTTCCGGGCAGTAGGTTGAGGATGCCTTCAGCTTCTCGTCAAATTTGGTTTGCAGATAATGCCTTGAGATGTCACTTGGGGATGCTTCTCGGTGCTTCACTGCATGGAAACTATATCACAGAAGCAATCAACTTTCAGTCAATCGTTCTGAGTTGATCTTAAAACTTGGCAAGGCAGAAAGACCCTTCCACATCCATTGCCTATGAAGCAGCAGTTGCCTCCCTCATGTATATCCCCTAAGACCAACAATGCTAAAAAATATTGCTGCCATTTCGGCGGGGGACCTAGTATCCTCTGGCTGCTTGTTACAATCAATTTTGCGAGTAAATAAACCCACCACAGAAGGAATTGCGGGGTTATATGAAAAACATAAATGTTGGGGAAATGAAACCGATTAGAGAAGCTATGAACTTCTGACACTTTAGACCTACACAGGTAATATAAGCCGCCAGAATGTGGAGGAGCTGATGTCAGCGATTTTATTTGCGCCTCATTAACAACGTATACGACTGAAAACTCTGTGACTGACTCAAAGTTGGTTATCTAGTATAATCAATGTATGGTTCCAATGGAACCAAGTTTACCACATTCATACAGGCCCACGTGGCAGCGTTCGGACTATATCTGGAATGCCTGGAACGTTGATTGATTGATTGATTGACTGGATTGAAATTGAACTTTTTGGGCCGCATCCCATACGGATTTCACGGGCCATGAACACAACACTCGATGTACATATTTCTTTGTTCAATTCACATAAAAGCACCCTAGTTAAAACAAATCACAAAAAGAAAAGAAAGTTGAAAAAATTGTATAGAGTGAAGAATACTGCATACAGGTTCGTCTACATATCTGTCATTGTGTTTATAAAATACCGCGTAGGTTTAGTTTGTTGCACAAGTGGTCGCGGGGTTGTTTGCTTTGTCTTTGTACCATTCTCGTACCCACAGAGTCGTACAGCAAGACTCTAAGGGGTCTACAGAAATCGGTGACTACAACAGTGCTCGGAGTGTGTCTCTCACAGTGGCTTGGTTAGCAGTTCGTGTCTTCGTCGATGTTGCTGTTAATTTTTCTTTTATTTTTAGAGAATATGATTATTTTCCACTTGTTCGTATACCACAATGACAGTGGATATCATAAAATGATATACGACCTGCGCCGATCTACATATACCCTCCTCTACTATATCTGTTATAGATAAAGATATAGTAGAGGAGGGGTATGTAATCGGTGTAAGTCGTATGGAACGCA
The DNA here is from genome assembly GCA_036873755.1 of Hanleya hanleyi. NCBI lineage: Eukaryota > Metazoa > Mollusca > Polyplacophora > Lepidopleurida > Hanleyidae > Hanleya > Hanleya hanleyi. The sequence goes on from JAVTVY010014351.1 coordinate 26,705, forward strand.
ATTTTATGATATCCACGGTCAATGTGGTATATGAAAAGGTGGGAAATAATTATATTTCTCGACGAATTGCTAACCAAGCCAGTGTGGTGTATCTGGGTGTTTTCAATCTGTAAGAGAGTCATTTGTAGTGTTGTTGAACGAAATGCACAGACCGTCTCAGGTCTGACGGCGCAATCCGCATATGGCAAATTCGAAGACATTTTTCATTTCGTCATCATCACATCAGGTGTATATATGTGATGATGACGAAATGAAAAAGGTCTTCGAATTTAATCAGATTAGTCAGATTAGTCATCATTCATACATGCAGTGTTAAGCTGTCATATAAATATATATATATATATGTACAGTTAATACAATGTAATCAAGATTTATGCATGGTATCGTACTATTAAAGATTTAATCAGCTAAAATAATTCGATTTATTTTCAAAGTGGAAATTAAAGTGTGTCAATTTTAATTGGTCGTCTAGTTTAGAACTCTTAAGATTCAACGTGTTGCTCCTGGACATTTATAATATTCGAAGAACTTTAAATTTTTCATATGTCAAATTTCATAATAGTTGGCAACTGTGTGCCGAGACTTATTTGCACATGCTGACGTCATAAAATATTGGCGTTGTCGAGCCTGGATATATGAAACAGCTTTTATTGAGTTTTATACGGACAAAAATTAGGGCGTCATATATTATTAATATCACCGAGAAATGTAGTCATTTGGTATATTTCTCTTTGTTGTAGAGGCTACAAAAGAGAATCTCTAAATTAGACGACTAATTAAAATGAACAGACTTCAGTTCAAATAATCACTGGTCCCAAGTGCGAACAAATGTGATGGTTGATTTGATAGTTGAAACTACATGGAATAATAAGGAATTTAATATCACCTGTTTGCAGATTTTTGTGTCATTTATTTAATTTTTTCTGTATGAATATATATTTTTAGGGCGGCACATGCTAAATGAAGCTACCAACTGTGGCGCTCACCCAACAAATCAGTTACGAAAACATCAAAATATATGGCTATGGAATATGTGTCGTTTTGTAATAGTCAGGCATGATAGTAGTAGTAAAAGAGCACGTAGACGTCCGTTGACCTTTGAGGGTTCTCGGTAGCCGAGTGGTCGAAGGCACTTCGCTGGTGACCGCTAGCCTCACACCGCTAAATCGGCACGGGTTCGAACCTTAGCTGCTGGATGTATGCCAGTAACTTGTCGACAGGCGGTGGTTCTCTCTGGGTACCCCGGTTTCCTCCACCAATCAAACTGGCTGTCACCATTTTAGTGAAATAACCTTGAGTGTGACCTTAAACCATATCCCTCCCCCTTCGTTGACCTTTGACCTTTGGCCTTTGCGGCGGGATCAAATGCCATTGAGTGCGATTCCGATCACGTGACCAGAAGTGACTTTTCACCCTATGTCACTTGCGGTTATGACGTCAATTCCGGTTGACCTTTGCTAGAGTTCAACCCTACCTTAAATACTCCTCAGTCACTTCAAAGTTATATGCATAGCATGATATACATGTCGGTATACGAAGCTATGTGATCGCTATATGATCACTCCCACTCCTACTCCTACTCCTCCTACAGAAACCTTAACACACAAATACACACACACAGGGGTAACTTTACGAGGTAGACAGACTGAACATGGCCCCCGTCTTCCCAAGAACTGCCACCTCAAATGCGACCCTTTCTTTACTACTCTATGAGTACACCCAGTCTGACTCTCCCCCACGAGCGCTCCAAAATAACACACCGTACGGCCCATTTGCACCAGGGATGGTCCATTTAGACCCCAACATGCCCACGCAAATGCCCTTTTTAGCTCATCTGGGCCGAAGGCGTCCGTCGTCCATCGTCCGTCGTGTGTCGTGCGTCGTCCGTCCTGCGTAAACATCTTCTTCTCTGAAACCGCTTGACCGATTAAGCTGAAACTTGGCATGCATGTTCCCCCCAATGAGTACACAACTTTTGTTCATGCGGTGTCGATATGATTTTAAATATGGCTGCCATGGAGGCCATCTTGAATTTGCCAGTGAAATCTTGTCATTATTTTTCGGTAACTACTTCATGGATCTTTCTCAAATTTGGTACACCGGTTTCCCTTTGGGTCTAGTTGTGCAAGATACCTTTTGTGGTCTGATTCAAAAATCCAATAGGCCACCAGGCGGCCATCTTGGATTTCCCCAATGAAACTTTGTTATCGCGATTTCTCAGGACCTACTGCATGGATCTTCCTCAAATTTGGTACACAGGTTCCCCTTTGAGTCTAGTTGTGCTAGATACCTTCTGTGGTCTGATTCAAAAATCCAATATGGCCACCAGGCGGCCATCTTGGATTTTCCCATGAAACATTGTTATCGCGATTTCTCAGGAACCACTGAATGGATCTTTCTCAAATTTGGTAGACAGGTTCCCCTTGGGGTCTACTTGTACATGATAACTTTTCGGTCCAATACGAAAATCCAATATGGCCACTAGGTGGCCATCTTGGATTTCCCCATGAAATTTTGTTATCGCAATTTCTCATGAACCACTGCATTGATCTTTCTCAAATTTGGTACACAGGTTCTCCTTTGGATCTAGTTGTGCACGATACCTTTTGTGGTCTGATTTAAAAATCCGATATGGCCATCAGGCAGGTCTAGTTGTGCAGGATACCTTTTGCGATTTGATTCGAAAGTCCAATATGGCCACCAGGCAGCCATCTTGGATTCCCCCTTGAAACTTTATCACGATTTCTCAAGAACTACTGCTCTGATCTTTCTCAAATTTGATACACAGATTTCCCTTGGAGTCTAGTTGTGCAAGATACCTTTTCTGGTCCGATTCGAAAATCCAATATGGCCACCAGGCGGCCATCTTGAATTTTCCCATGAAATTTTGTTATCGTGAATTCTCAGGAATTACTGCATGGATCTTTGTCAAATTGGGTACACAGGTTTACCTTGTGGTCCGGTTGTGCAAGATACCTTTTTTGGTCCATATCGAAAATCCAATATGGCCGCATCTTGAATTTCCCGTGAAACTTTGTTATGAAATCTCATGAAATTACTGCATGGATCAATTAGTGTTCGGGGGGGGACAACACAAGTTAGAATCTCATCTATTGTAGTTCTTTAGTAAAAATTCTTACAGCTACTTTTGCCGGTTACAACCAGATGAGCTACAGTGCCGTGGCACTATGTTTCTATACTATTACCCGACTGCAAATGAGCAGAATGGTGAAACCGAACAAAATCACCACACCAGTCGGAGTCTACCCCATGAGCGCTTCAATATTCTTTTTCTACTACTCCACGATTGCGCATGCGCAGATTAACGGAATTTCCACTACAATTCGTCCAAGTCCGATTCTCCTCACGAGCGTTTCAAGAGTGACATCTCACACGGCCTATTTGGACCACGGATGGTCCGTATAGACTTCAGACCATCCATTCAAATGCCCTTTTTATATATCCACATGACTGCTTATGCGCAAACTAAGCAGTTGCAGTTCCACTACAAACTAGTCAAGTCGGACTCTACTCCACGAGTGCTCCAATATGGCACCCTACACGACCCATTTGGACACCGGATGCTCCATCTCTGTACCAAAACGCCCACTCAAATGACCTTTTTCTACTACACTCCAACTGCGCATGTGCCGGTTTACGGTATTTCCACCACAAACCAGTTCCTTCGGACTCTATATTCTTCAATATGACTCCTCACATGGCTCATGTTGACCAGGGATAGTCCACCTAGACCCCAAAACGTCCAACCCCCACAGACCTGCCTGTCCAATGCGCATGTGCGTCAGAAGTTTTCAGTGATAGTCAACACATGGCATCGAGACCTCTCCCATCGTACTTTATAAAATGAGACCGAAAAAAGGTGTCACACTTCATACTGTACACAGCCAGAAAAATGTCCAAGAGGGGGTTCCCCACTTGCCAATATGCTGGACATAGTCCTCGAGTATCTTTCGGGCACCTGACCTCCAGTACCTGTGGTATATCAAAGTATTTTCAACCTTTCATATAATTTAAGTCCCCCGTTGTCGCGATGACTACGTTCCAGCTTTTGGTGATTGCACTGCTGGATCCAGTGTCATGGGGATTCCCCTCCTCTCGCTGCACAAGCCTGTATTGCCGCATCCTCCCCACAGCGCATGCTCCATTTCGCAGGCTCATTTATCATCCCTGCCTGCAGCAGAATGGAAACGACACCCTAGTCTAGCCCCCTCACATAGGCTTCACATGGATACCTCACTCGATCCCATCGGCCCACTAGTGGCCCACCTAGACCCCAAAACGTCTATTTCCATACCCTTTGTCCACTGCGCATGCGCAGAGTGACGATATTTCAACCCCGCACTCACGTCATCAGATGCCCCCTCACATAGGCTTCACATTGATATCTCACTCGATCCAATCGGCCCACTAGTGGCTCCCCTAGATCCCAAAACGTCTATTTCCATACACTTTGTCTATTGCGCATGCGCAGAATGACGATATTCCTACCCCACATCCATCCCATCGGTTGCCTCCTCACATAGGCTTCACATTGATACCTCACTCGACCCCATCGGACCATTAGTGGCCCACCTAGATCCCAAAACGTCCACCCCGTATGGACCTATACACCCATAGCCATGCAGTATAGGCCTATGGGCCTACCCAGGCCTCGGTGACTTTTTCCAAAAATTTCACCGTTTCGCTCCGGGACCCTTCCCATCGTGTTCTAAATGACGAGACGTGAAAAACAAATCCAAGCAACCCATATCACAATGAACGTGTGTGAATTTCCCAGGTTGGACCTATACCCCCCATGGCCAGCCTATGGGCCTATATACAGACCTCGGTGACTTTCCCCAAAAATTTCACCGCTTCGCTCCGGGACCCCTCCCATTGTATTTTTCTCGGCGAGACGAGAAAACGAGACCCCACAACCCATAGTAACACCCACGAAAAAAAATGACCATCCCCATACCCAATACAGGCATTTCCCCTTATATTGTATAATACAGACCCCTATTGTAGGGGTAAAGTCCGTGTTCCGCTTTTTTATAGTTTCGGGAAAAAATCCTAATTTTACATGCACCCACCCCATTGACTTGATAGGCAGGCTCCGATAAGCCCGGGAACCGATATTAGCCCTTTTAGCTAGGGTTGATAGGGGTTTCCCCCTAGTTTAGGGGTAAAGTCCGTGTTCCACTTTTTATAGTTGCGGGAAAAAATCCTAATTTTACATGCACCCACCCCATTGACTTGATAGGCAGGCCCCGATAAGCCCGGAGACCGATATTAGCCCTTTTGGCTAGAGTTGATAGGGGTTTTCTCCTAGTTTAGGGGTAAAGTCCGTGTTCCGCTTTTTGTAATTTCGGGAAAAAATCCTAATTTTACATGCACCCACCCATGACTGAATGGCCCTAGAGGAGCGCTTCACTTTGATACCTCACTCGACCCATTCGGTCCACTAGGGACCCACCCCTGTCACAAAACGTCTATTCCCATACTCTTTTTAGGCATTCCCCGTAAACATTAAAATTGGAAGTCACTTGGTTGACATGGGACTACGTTCTGTCCGCGGAAGTGACGGCATCACCACAAGACCGCGGAAGAGTACAAAGGTTACAGGTTGCCGGAATTACTTTTGACCTCCACGTGACCTTGAGCTGGTGGCGCCCCCTGGCGCCACAGAGGTGAAAGGCGATGTGGCGTCCCCTATACCTTTAACCTGGAAACAGCGCCCCCTGGTGGATGCAAGAGTTATCTCCCCCGGCAAAACCTGACCGGATTTACTCCCTCTATACTACTGACCTGTTGTTTATTTATAAACCCCACATTCAGTAGATGGCCGTCATCCGAATTGTGTTTGCTACCTTATGAGTGTAATGATGTAATGTATGCTAAGACTGAAGATTGACTATGCTAAAGATTCAATTGACAGCCAGTATATAGCCGTCGTCCAAATTGTGTTTTTCTATGATAATAAGTCCATATAAAGTTAATGGAGAAGGTACATGTGTATACAATGCCCCAGTCAGCTAAATATAAGACTCGGCCTGATAATAGAGTGATCGAAACGCCTCTAAATGCTAAGATGAGAATAATCTATTGTTTGTTTGTTTCTTTGTTTGTTTGTTGCACAGATACAATGTCTAAAATCGCTATACAGGATTCAATATAGGATCAACTAGGTCTGCCTCATTTGCGTACACTTCGCCATCCATAAGATGGCTTGCGAATCGTGTGTCTCCATTATCGCGGAGCGATATCCGGTGTTTTACCGGATTCTGTTCGGCCTTCATCCGGCGGAGAACAGACTCGAAAACTCTGATAAATTACAGGTTTTCATACATACCTCGGAAACAGATATTGTCTGGGCTTACAAAATATATAGGTATGAATCACTTTCGTATCAGCCAAGAGGTGTGGTAGATCTGTAATTTTGAACAAGTAGATCATCACATGACTCGAAAATGGCGGGTTACGTTGGGGTTACGTCGGTAGACTTTAGCTGATTGGCTGACGAAGTCACGTGGTATTGATTTATGGAAATTCCCTCCCGCAGTTGCCGAAAGTAGGCTGAACATGGATACACACGATCCCATGGTCAGTCTTACCGCGTATAGATGACCGAGATGGTTACAGGTTGGGTCTGCCTTAGCCTTTGCATCAGCATTAGTATTTCCTGCGATGCCAAAATGACTAGGTAACCAACTAATTATACTGCTGCACACCTCTTCGGTCATATAATTTCAGAATGTTCAGGATAGATGGATGAGTTGATGATCTATTTTTAATTGCTTGGAGGCACGACACTGAATCTGAGAATATCATATTCTATGATATACTTTTTTCCGCTTGCTGGACCTAACACCTAAAGCCATCAAAATAATTTTGGCTTCAGCAGTAAATATAGAACTCGGGTTTGGTAATCAATAGAATTTAGCTTTGGAACCAAAAATAGTATCACAGACTACTCTGTCCCCATCTTTTGAACCATCAGTATATATAGCTTGATGCAATTCATATATCTTTTTTTCTCTCAGCAGACCATTTATGGTTGATACACAAGCTGGTTTATGTCAGTTTTTTTTTAAAATTTCATCGGTGTAATATGTATTTGCGTTTTGGCTAGTTGCCAAAGTGGAAAGAGCAAGAGCAATCTGATTGAGATTAACACCGGCTGCAGTAATGTGTGGTTTAATACGAATTCCAAGAGGTGTAATACTCGGTTTCTTTTATTACAAATCTACATGCTGAGGTCTAAAAACACAGTTATATGCAGGATCCGAACAATCTGACCACAATTTTGTTACATATTTCAGGGACAGTTTGACTCTTCGGGGTTTCAAAGGAATTCATCTGCTTCAGCGTATAAACTTTCTTAAATGGATGTTCTAAACGTCTCGAGGCAGTCTTAATCCATGATGTAGAATTAGATCTTACATGTCCAATTCGGACGTGTATTCACCCCTGTAAACAATAGAGCCATAATCGAGTTTAGAACGAACAGGTCATTGATATAAATGAAGAAGGGGTTTCTGATCCCCTCCGCACTTATAGCTGGCAAACACCTTCAACTGATCATGAGCCTTCGTGCATTTGGCTTTCAGACATCTTATATGAGATAAAAACATAATCGATGGTCAAACAAGGCAGGAAAACTTGTTTTACCACCTTAATCTCAGTTCCATCACAGAAAAATCTGGATCATTGTGAGGTTTATACTTTCTTCAAAAGAGTATACAATTTGTTTTGGTGTTGGAAAACTTGAAGCCATTTTGTGGACACCAAGTCTGGATCTTATTTAGACAAAGCTCCAACGTTCTCGCAATGTTGTTTATATCCTTTCCACTACACGATATGTTGAAATCATCTACAAAGAGTGAACGGTCAACGATTTATTCAAAACTCCGGCTAAGCTGTTGATCTTGATACTGAAGAGAGTAGTAGATTGCATCCACCATAACTGGTGCTGCTGCTGTGGGAGACGTGGACCTCTATGGTCAATTTATTTTGGTCGATGATATCCCATTTTACCCTTAGTTAATAGTGTTAATGAGGTTAGCAGGGAAAAGCTGATTAGAGGGGAGAAAAGTGATAATATGTTACAAACGTTAGTAAAACAAAAACAGAATGTGCATTCTTATAACATACGGTACCAAATTCCAAGAGTTCAGCATTTGTGGAAAGGCACTGATGTATACGGGACTAAACATTGTCATGGAATTACTGTACGGACAAGATCTAATTGCTTAAAATCCAAATCCAAAATGGCTGACGGCAGCCATTATGAATTACGGAGGTAAGTAAAAAGCAACGCCAACCTTCCTCTCACCGATGTCAAACTACTCTCCAAGTTCGATCAGTTCAATCATTCTCGAGTTATTGCCCGGAAAAGATTCAAGCAAGATTAATAATTAAAATTTATACAACATACCGATTTCTCTCAAATAACCTAAAATCGAATCTTCTTTTACCCGACTAGAAAGATCTTCTAAAGTAGCTGCTCGATCAAAAGAATCACTTACAGTCTTAAAATATGTACAGTCGATCAAAATATGTTTCACTGTGAGATCTTCGTGGCATGGAATACACCTCGGGCTGGTTCTTTTTTTTTTAGTAAATTGTCGTAAGTTAATCGTGTATGACCGATTCTACATCGCCTGATCATGGCCTGATCGAAACGTTTCGGGCTGCTCAGATGAGTATAGCCTATAGTTTTTTTTTAATTCATGAAGTTTGTTATGCTCAACCTCCCATAAAGATTGAAACAGCTTTCTCACACAAGCACAGATACGGGGTCTGAAATCGCTATACTGGATTCGAACAGGGTCAACCTCATTATCTATGGCTGTCTTAGCCATTTCATCAGCCTCAGTATTTCCATTTATGCCAGCATGACTAGGCAACCAACAATACACAATATCAATCTGTTGATCAAATCTACGGCTATATAATTGTAGAATATTCAAGATGGTGGGTGAGTTGAAGATCCACTTATAATCGCTTGAAGGCAGGACAGTGAATCTGAGAATATAACATATTTTTCTCATTCAGTGGTCCTAATACCTTTTAAAGCTGACAATAGAGCTTTGACTTCGGTAGTGGATATCGAACTTTGATCTGGTAGTCGAAAGGTTCCATCTAGTACTGGATCTGTGTGCTGGGAATACTTTCTACATCAGTGTATACAATTTGTCTTAGCTCTGGATAAATTGAAGCCATTTTCTAAACACCATTTCTGAATTCTATGTGGACAAAGTTGTAATGTTCCTTCAATGTTATGTATACCTTTTCCACTCTAAGATATGTTGAAATCATTTACAAAGAGTGAACTATCAATTGGTTTATTCAAAACTGCAGCTAAGCTGTTGATCTTGGTACTAAATAGAGTATAGTAGAGAAAATACTGCCTTGTGGGACACCCTGATCCTGATCGAAATGATCAGATATGGTTGTACCCAACCGAACTTGAAATTGTCTATCATTCAAAAAGTTGGATATAAAAATGGATAAACGGCCTTTTAATTCCATGGTATGTAGGCCTTTTAAAATACCGTATTTCTAAGTAGTATCATAGGCCTTTTCTAAATCAAAAAAGATAGAAACCACATGTTCATTCTTGGCGAAAGCATTCTTGACATATAGGAATCTAATCTAACTAAATGGTCAATGGTACTTCTATTTTTACGGAAACCAGCTTGAATATTAATGTCAATAATTTTGTTTTCAGTTTCTAGGTACCAAAGAAGGCGATCATTTATCATGCGTTCCATTGTTCAACAAATACAGCTACACTCTCAAAACGCAAATGTTAGATTTAACATCTAGAGGGTTGGAGGAGGGAAAACAGTTAGAAAGTGTTGTATTCACAACTTTTAAGTGTTAAATGCAACATTTTAAGCTGAAAGTGGTGAAACAACACTTTCTAAATGTTTTTCCTCCTCCAACCCTCTAAATGTTAAATATAACATTTGCGTTTTAAGAGTGTAGTCAGTGAAATCGGACGATAATTAGCAGGATATTGTTACGGGGATTGGTATAACAACGGCATTATGCCACTCAAAGTGTGTTAAATATGTGTAATAGAGTTTCTAGAGAACATTCTGATAGATGTTCTAAAAGTCGATAATGAATATTATCAGGGCCTGCAGCAGAGCCATTATATCGTTTCGCCTAGCTTGTTAGCAACATCTGATTTGTCGGTTATCAGCTAATCTCCATCCTTTAGACGAAGGACACTAGACTTTTACCTTTGATTCTCTGAATAATATTTCAAACTTTCGTTATCGGTGTAAGCGCATTGATCCAAGAAACATAATAGTTCCAGGAATTACGGTTGTTCTGTTTGGTAGTTCTACGGGCTTTGGCTCAACTCTGGGATCTTTTAAGTTATCAAAAGTAGGATGTCGGCGGACGTCTTCTAGCTTCTTTACAGTCATCAATGAACCATGTTTTTAATATATGCTAGTCCAGAGGATTTGGGTATAGTTCCGTCAGCATTCTCAATCAGCAGATCTGAGAATAGCTGCATAGGATGCGAGGTATCTGTAAACGAGTCTATCTGTAACTTTTGGGAACAAAGAGTTTGAAAACTGAACCAATCGGATTTTTTAAAGCTATTCCTTGATGAAGGAGGATCAGCAGCTGGATCGTCAACCCATCGGTTCATTCGTTCTCGAGTTATTATCCGGACAAGATTCAAGTGGCTGATGGCGGCCATCTTGGATCACACAAGTTGGCTGACGGCGGCCAACTTGGATTATGCAAGTAACCCAAAAGCAATCCCAACTGTCCTCTCACCGATGTCAAGCCACTCTTCAAGTTTGAAGTCGATCAGTTCAATCATTCTCGAGTTATTGCCCAGATAAGATTCAAGCAAGATTAATAATAAAAATTATTTCTATCAAATAACCTAAAATCGAATCTTCTTTTACCCGACTAGAAAGACCTGCTAAAGTAGCTGCTCGATAAATAGAATCCCTTACAATCTTCAAATATATACAGTCGATCAAAATATGTTTCACTGTGACATCTTCGTGGCATGGAATACACCTCGGGGCTGGTTCTTTTTCAAGTAAATTTCCGTGAGTTAATCGTTTATGGCCGATTCTACATCGCCTGATCATGGCTTGATCGAAACGTTTCGGGCTGCTCAGATGAGTATAGCCTATAGTTTTTTTAATTCATGAAGTTTGTTATGCTCAGCCTCCCATAAAGATTGAAACAGCTTTCTCACATAAGCGCAGATATGGGGTCTGAAATCGATATACTGGGTTCGAACACGGTCAACCTCATTATCTATGGCTGTCTTAGCCATTTCATCAGCCTCAGTATTTCCACAGAAATGAACAAATATGTTTTTTTTTGCGCTTCATTAAGGTAGCCCACTAGTGGTTTTGGGCTTTGGCGGCCATTTTCCATGTTTTTGCCGGTTTTCTCCATTAGGTTATGTTGCATTCCTAGGTTAAGAGATAGAGATTTCCTTTAAAAGTCTTCTAGCCGAGAATATTGCGCAGCAACATTCAACCAATTTGATAAATTTTGATAGACATTGTGATTATCTTCAAACAGTTAGAATATAAGAAAATGTTAATTACTATTTATATGATTTTTTTTTCAAGAATATGCTTCAAAACCAAGGATATTCCCCATGTTTTCTGGGTTATCAAATGGAGCATGGGTCAGTCCATTTAACAGTGTCTATAGCTAAAAAAAATGGACACCAAGCTATATTTTTTTCTTTGTTTTTCCTCATATTACACAATCATGAATGCAACAAAACACATTATTCAAAAAGTTAATTACTTTGATTTACCACCAGTGGACATCCTTAAATCGAGCTTTCCTAGGTCAAAATTTCCCAGTTTTGCTATATAATACTAAACACATATGGTTCTTGTTGAATATGTAATAAAAAACAGGGCGACACCACGCTTTCTAAACTGAGCCTTTCCAGCCATGTCCAGGAGGGGGTGGGGGCGGGGAATCAGGGTGCATGGGGGCGGGTAATATTATAGGAGGTTCATTTATTAGCCATTTACAAGTTTCCTTTTTTTGTTGAAAGTGACCAAGAGTGAATTTTGGGGGATTCCAGGAGCATAATTTTCACCCACAGGAGCACTTTGCCCCCTACAACCGTTGAATCGAAAATGCCAACTTTTTGGTCAGACCTACCACACTATCCAACCGCCAGTAATACGCATAAATGGTTCTGTTGTGTATTTTGTTGACTTTTATCCCATTTTAAGATGTCTGAGTACTTTTGTTTGGAAAATCAGCACGTTTTGAAAAAAATGACAAATCACCATGTTGTAGCCTTATAAGAGCAAGGAAATGAAATCCCCCTTAATCAGTATATTATTAAAAATATGAACGACACACTGAGAGAAACGTTACCGGAGCGCATCATGGCTGCAGCTCGTCAAGCGTCGTGACTGACTCACAGGTGTTTGACAAGTTAATTAGCTGGGGGTATCGTCAACTTTAGAATGCACTCTGTAGTTCACGATCTCCCCCTCCAAGCTAATCAAACACCCAGGTGTGACTGGCCACCTGCGTCGCACGCGCTCATGTGGGATGACTTAACCCAACAGAGTATTATATGGGAAGAGCTAATTAGTCAGGTGGCTTAACACAGTAGAATCAATGGTTTGTTACACGACGGTCAAAAGTGTAATTTGTTTTGCTGGTTGGCTGGAGTTCTCGGAACACGAAAATAAGTCAGGTGAATATGCTGTATCAAGTTGGTTCTGATTATCGTTTATCTTCGTATATTTAAAAAAAAAAAAATATGAGGTGTTTTCGGCTCAAAATTGGCGATTCTGTACGAATGCTCTGCATCACGGCTCTGTTATTCGAGAATGATGAGACTCAGTGCCTTGAAACTTTTCTGAGTATACAATACAATGTTGTACTTCATGCCATCTGAACAATTTCTTGTATATGTAATATCTTTGGCACTTCTATCGCACCTGTTCTGGGGCCATTTACCCATCCAAACGTACGCGGTCCTTTCTTAATTTCACGACTTTCATTTCATTTTTGCTGACAGAGGGGTTTGCAGATATGTTCGCGTACAGTCAATTTCTCATATTTTGAAATTGGCCACAGCAGAGACACAAGTACATTCCTGAAAAGAAGTTGCCGGTATAGCACATCTTGATAGTCAGCTTGATACTCCATTTTGACAAATATGGATGTAAACGACTGTGGTGAAATTCAAAATGGCCGCCATAAAGCGTTTGCTACAGGGTCAGGAACATCCTTTCCCCGTATCGAAATTGTACGGGTTATTATTCCACGGATACTTGTCAGTATGATATCTCAAGAACCGTCAGATCGAGATGAAACATGGTCAACGGATAGAGGGCTATGCCGAGGAGTGCATATAATAATTACAACGTGATTGGTCTATTAGAATGGCGGCCATATTGGATTGACCTAGACATCTTTAAAGGTGTTTTTTCCAGAACCGTTGAACCGATTGACTTAAATTTGAATGTCCCGTTACCTCAGTAGGACCCCAAAAGAGTATTTTTCTTATTCTTTTTTTATTCCACAGATACTTGTGGTGTTAATAATTTCGTTGACAGGAGGCTATATACTTTGAATAATCGATCAGTACCATAATCCTGAACATTTGTGAAAGGCTGCAGAAACGGAAGCTACGCGGATGTTCACATATTTTCGCAAAACTTTGAAGAAAGTATTCCTCGCAGTTGTTAGGTTTCTCAGTATACCTGGACGCAAACGGTGTTTGATCAGCGAGAGCACGCAAAACCTAATAAAACGCCGAGAAGCACATATAAATGATAATCATGGCGTAGTTACCATGGTGACGGTTACTCCATAACAACCCGACAGTAGCCAATCTGAGCAGCAAATACAAAAAAAAAAGAAACTGGTTAATTTGTTGGGAGTAATCCTAATACCCTTATAGGCACCAAGATCCCGCATTGGGCAAAAATTAAAAAAAATCCTGCAGTAAAAGTTGGTTCGATACGAATGTGTTCTATGGACACACAAAAACATTTTCTAGATGGAAAACTCGCTACAAGAAAAGTTTTATAAACAGTAAACCTAGGTTAATCTCCCATAAGCAAAGTCGAGAAATATTGTTTTCTGACCCTTTTCTATGACGTTCTTATCAATAACTTCTTACCCCTACCAGGCCTGGGAGGGGGCAGTATACTCACCCCCCACCCCCTAGCAAACTTTCTACTCTATATCCGGAACGACAAAAACTTGAGAGCTGACACTCCGTGATTTTGTAGATTATCTCCTTGGGTTATTTTGAGCCTATTTGCATATCTCCCGAGCAGAGGATGAGGGGCAAATACAAAATATGGTGTACCAGAAAAGTAATGCTTTCGTCACATTTCTTCAAAATTTCTGCTTTTCTGCGAGGAAAAGTGGACAAAAATTATATTTTATTTTACATTAGGTTATTATTTATTAATTTATCATGTAGTTTTTGCGAAGAAAACACATAAATAAATAACAAAATTCGTCCAAAACATGTCTTTTTAGAAAATAGCGTCACCGTGACGTCATCTTAGCAGCCATCTTGGATTTGTTTTTAAATTTTCTAGTAATGCTTGACCCAAGGGTATAGTGTGGTAAGGTTCAGCCCCCTAGCTCAAGGGTGAGAAAAATATTTATTTGTTGTGACCACCCACCCCCCCCACACACACACACCTGGCCTGGGCAGGTCTCAAACCGCCCAGGTCAGATAGGGACCTTCAAACTTTGCAGCTCAGAAAACAGTTTTAGGTTTACATTTAGTCAATCTGTTTACCATTATATGGAAAACTGAGTAGAATAATTACAGAATGGCCGGTGACTGTGGGACAAGTTCGGTTGGGTATTTCATACATTAAGGTTGTCACCACAATGGTCGCCATTTTGAATTTTATCGCACCGTCTCACATTGAAATCATTTAATGAATGGACCCATATTAAGGCCAATACTACTGCCTTCCAGACGGCAAAGTTTGAAGACCCAATATTCAACCGTTCAAAAGTTATTGAGAATAACGTTCCAGAAAAGGGCCAAAAAAGCCCATTTCCTCGATTTTGCTTATGGCAGAATAAGCTAAGAATTACAACACAAGGCTATTCTATGGATAACAACTTCTTTATTGCTGTGGAGCTGACGTTTCGTTGGAGATACTTCCAACTTTTTCAAAGCTAATGGCATGACGTGCATCCATTAGCTTTGAAAAAGTTGGAAGTATCTCAAACGAAACGTCAGCTCCACAGCAATAAAGAAGTTGTTATCCATAGAATAGCCTTGTGTTATATACGCCGACTTATAAATGCCTATCAAAGAAATAAGAATTACAAATCTATTTATTTTGACGTCGCACTTTAATATATGAGCAGTGTGACTAACGTCACGAAGTAGGGTAGGCATTAGGACTCCGACGCGAACTGAACTCTTGGAAATCCCCACCCCAGTTGAAATCCTGCCTATATTAAGATGGACACTGCCTAAGTCAGAATGATTTCATCAAAAATCACCAGAAATTTTCATCAAAAGTAGGTCAGTTCAGAACTTGTTGGCAACAGTCTCCTAATGCGCCTTCATTCCAAAAATAATTAACGATCGCCGATTTAATTTTACAATTTTTTAACTAAAGGAAACAGATTGAATAATAAAATTTCAGTAGATTTCAGGCTTTACGTGTGAAAATACACTTACATCTCTTTAATGGTTTTCAGTGCCCTTATCCAGGACCAAAACAACTTTTTGAATCGCATTATTTTCCCAACAATACAACAAATTCTTATATATAGTCCTATTGTAGAAAGGTAGCATTTATGTAGTTTACGGTAATTCAACTCAAGACCAACACCTCGGCACAAGATAATAATGATTCTAGGTCATTCTTCTGAGCATGACGAATAAATAGCATCTCTACATCACGTTGTTATCTTAACTCCCAGACAGATCTGTTTATTTAAAAAAAAACACGCCTATCCAAGGCTATCAGACTGTTAGTTCTAATCTGTTTATAGGCCTATTGGGGGTGACCCAGCTACACTGCTGTGACCTCTGGCTATCAAAACAATTACGGATGGCATATCCCACCAGGTTTTGTACTGTCTTATATATACAGTGAAACATACAGCCAAGGGTTCCCGATGGGCATGACAGTGCACTCGCTGAGCCATCAATAAATAAAAAAATAAAAATAAATTATAAATCAAATTTTCATCAGAATTCGGTCAGCTCAGAACTTGCTGGTAACAATGCCCTAATGCACGTTCATGCCAAAAATCAAGGTTCTAATGTCAACGGTTCTCCTTATTTTGCCGACGAAAGGATTCGGATGGACTGACTGACTCACTCATTGCCGGACAATTTGCGATCTGTAGCCTACTTCGTAGGAATTTTCATTGCAGCCGAGGATTTTTCGAAAGTATTTTGCCATGTGATACTTCAGTGAAAAAATGACACTTTTGGCCGGCGTTTAACGATAATTTCTCTAAGCCACCTAACTAAATGGAGAGAGAGATCCTCAGAGAGAGAATTAAGGTTTAACGTCGCGTTCAGCAATATTCTAGCTATATAGCGACGATCAAGCAAAATTCCAAGTACTCAAGCCAATAACTTAGTAATCCAACACATTAAAACATACACACATTAAAACTTATGCAACAAACCGATTTCTCTCAAATAACACAAGACACAATCCTCCCTCACCCGGGGATCTGTATTTTTCTCTCAGTAGACCAAATTCTTGTTTGTACAAGAGCTGGCTCGTGTTTGCCTTTTTATATTTCGTCAGTGAAATATCTACTTCTGGTTTGGCCAACTGCCATGGTGGAGTTGGCTAGAGCTTGTTAGGTAAAATTAGACTAACTTTAATACCAGCTGCTACAATGTGTGGTTTCATACGAATTCCAAGAGTTGGAATAATGGAGGGTTTCTTTAAATAGAGATCCACGAACTGAGGTTTGAAAATACAGTTATAATGCAGGAATCGAGTGAGTTGATCGCAATTTTGTGATACATTGCAGTCATGGTTAAATTCTTCGAAGTTCTAAAGGAAATTCAACTGCTTCGGCATATAAGCTTTCTTTAGGGGATGTTCTGAACGCTTCAAGGCAAAGTCTTAGTCCTTGATGGAGAATAGGATCTAGCTTTGCCAAGTTTGACTTGTTTGTACCGTTGTAAACAATAGAGCCTTAATCAAGTTTGGAACGAAGTGATCGATATAAACGGAAACGTGTTTGCTGATCTCCTCCCACTTACAGTTGGCAACTACCTTCAACAAATCAAGAGCTTTCGTGCACTTAGCTTTCAAGCAATTTGTTTTTGCGATAAGAACGTTAAGGATAGCTATCCCCTTAGAGGCAGTTTTTGCATCCCCGTGACAATTTGTCTTCTGTACCAAAAAATATACAAGATAACCATTATAAACTATATATTTTATGAAAGCGTATATCGTAGGGATTCCATGATGATTTGTATAACCGACACTGCTATTGTGTAGCAATTATTTCAATTTAAATTAATTCAAACGAAAACAATAGCGTCCATTTTCAATTTAAATTTTATGGAAACTGTTGATTTTGTTTCAATACTGATGGTATACCTTGATAGGAGACAACTTGAACTAGTAAACTTTATCTCATTTTTTGCCTGGTTTTCTTTTTGAAACAATTTTACTAAAATAAATTGAAAAAAAACCCGTACTATTTTACGATCATTTGTCTTTAAAGTTGAATAATTAAAAAACAAAGCCAAACTTACAAAAAGTGAGATAAATTTACTAGACCACCTAATAAGTAATAAGCATGCCAAATTTCAAAAGCGTAGCATGAACACTTTTCGAGAAATAAACGTTTAAATCTCGGGTTTTTAAAAAAAATGAAAGGCTAGAAATCGGGCAAAATGTGTCCAGCTGAACATCTGAAGAATTAATCCTAATTTTTTGCTTGAATTATATTGTCAAATACATTTTTTATCTGTCTTATGGGACCTACTCGAATTCCTATTTATTTTTGATAACTATTACACTAAGTTTATTCATCAATGTGCTTTAAAATCCAATTAAAACGTTAAACACTTGTTCAGGTGAGAAATGTTAAAGGTCAACCCAAACGCTCTGAGGTCAAAACTATAAAAAATAGTCCTTTCGATTCTGAAAATAATGATATTTTTTTCATAATTTTGTACAGTCTGGTTGGCGAGATATTGCCGTTTGAAAGATGAAAATCGCTCTCCTGTCAATTCCAGCTGTGACGTCACGGAGGGAAACCGTCTTGTATTCTCTATGTTAAAGCCGTATACCACAGTCGTATGTAGCTGCTGATTTCTGGAGATTATCGGAGTATCGGGGCATCATTTTTTAAATATGCCGCGACGTTGTGTAGTGGGAGGTTGCAGTTTTACTACAGATGACGGTGTTAGTATTCATTTGTGGCCCAAAGACGAGAAAATCGCTGCAAATTGGACGAAATTTGTACGCAACACGATAGTGTGGAAAGAGGGCCCGAGCCAGTACTCGTATAATTTGCTCGGCACATTTTGACAGAAAGACATCATTCGAGGACATCTACAGCGTAGCAGTTGAATTCGGGTACAAACCAAAACTAAAGAGAACAGCTATTCCAACTATCAAACGTAAGAACAATCAGAATGTGACGGCAAAGAAATCGGACAAGGAGAATCTATCACGGACATCGGCTGAACGAACCTAGCCTGCAAGCGAGGCCTCGGGCAGGGGGACGGCTGTACATGCCCTGCTCGCTCTCGCGTGGCATTTGTTGCTTGAGCACCTACAGGTTAGACTGGATGAGTCTCTATTTCATATATACAGGTTTAACCATTTGTTCCAATGTGTCTTAATGTCTGTATTTGTATGTTCAATTTTATTCATTCTATGTATGCGTTTTTAGCCAAATGTTGGCACAAACTTCACGCAAATAAATGATCTAAATTATATACTATTTAATAATAATAATAAAATGATCTTTCATAAATATATATACGTTTGATAAGTAAATAAATAAAAAACACCAATTGGAGTGAATGGCTGCAGATACGGAAGTGATAATTATACTTTCATAATCCCGGCTTGACATTTGAGATTGTGGGAATATCATTCGATTTCAATTTAATTGAGGTAATTTGTCGAAAATTGAGCAAATGTGAATGCCGATCCACTCACCACGGCTTACTTTTCGCCATGAATGTCCAAAGTTTTTTTATCAGACTATATAATTCTGGTATTTCATGGGGATTATGGGAAAACAAACAAAATTCAAGTCGGACGTATATCAGTAGAGTTATCAACAGTTTACTGTCCATACTGCCGAATCCCGGAGTTTATCCCTTCGAAAAGGCTGCCTCGGTCAGTAACAACAATAACAACACAGACGTGCTCGTTCGTTACATCACAGAATCGTTCTACATTCAATACAGTTTGAAATATATGGACATTTGGTCTTATAGATGACGATAATAAGGTTTCCAGTCAAGTTGCATACCAATCTGTATTCAACAAACGACCTCTCCGAATCCTGTCGTCGTCGAGTTCCACGTTGTCAGAGTGGTTGTCACTGTCAGAATCGGAGCCGTACGGCTCAAATTGATAGGGCTGAATTCCGCCGTTGGTCTGCAAACAACTGTTAATTTGCCCGTCATCATCCTCCTCTATGTCTATTTCATCTTCTTGGCGAAAAATATTTCCATCTAAGCAGCTGATATCGCTCGAATCGACATCTGAACCGGAGCTCTGACTGCACTCGCTTTCCATGTTGTCCGCTGTTTTTTCTCAGACAACTTCCCTGCGTGACGTCATCAACCCAGCTGTGAAAGTGTGGAAAAGCCCACTTTGCTCCCATATTACGTGTGTTTCTGATCAGATTAGAATTTTTTCAATATTTTTTATGAACTATGATTTTTAAGGATTTTTAGACCAAAAAAAATTCCGTTTGGGTTGACCTTTAACACCTTTGCTAATTACTTCACGGCGGGTGTCTGAGTGTCAATTAACAATACAATAGGCACTGAGCCAGCTTTAAATGACTTACAATAGACAGTAGTGTGAAAGGTTAATCTCTTCCCAGCTGGATATCGGACCACCTAAATGTATATAATTTTTTCAGTGCCTGAGAAACTAAATTTTTATCCTAATATTGAAGCACTTCTACTTAGAATTTTGATTTCATTTTTTTCACCAAATGTTAGACAAAATAGTGAATATTTGAATGAAGAAATAAAACAAAAATGACCAATTTTGAACCTATAACGGGATAGGTATCCTTAATCGATGGTCAAACGATATTCCTAAGAATATGACCTCTTTTACTACTTTGATCTCAGTTCCATCTAATGTAACTACTGGATCTTTGTGCTGGAAATACTTTCTGCAAAAGTGTATACAATTTGTCTTAGTTCTGGATAGTTTGAAGCCATTTTCTAGACTCCATTTCTGAATTCTATTTGGACAAAGTTGTAATGTTCTCTCAATATTGTGTATACTTTTTCCACCGCACGAAATGTTGAAATCGTCCTCAAAGAGTGAACCATCAATTGGTTTATTCAAAACTGTCGCCAAGCTATTGATCTTGATACTAGAGTAGTAGAAAAAATACTGCCCTGTGCGACACCCTGATCTTGGTCGAAATAATCAGACATGGTTGTACCCAACCGAACTTGGAA
The DNA here is from genome assembly GCA_036873755.1 of Hanleya hanleyi. Classification (NCBI taxonomy): domain Eukaryota; kingdom Metazoa; phylum Mollusca; class Polyplacophora; order Lepidopleurida; family Hanleyidae; genus Hanleya; species Hanleya hanleyi. The sequence goes on from JAVTVY010014351.1 coordinate 47,385, forward strand.
TTGTCTATCATTCAAAAAGTTGGGTATGAAAATGGGTAAACGGCCCTTTAATCCCATAGTATGAAGGCCTTTTAGAATCCTGTATTCCCATGTAGTATCATAGGATTTTTTCTAAATCAAAAAAGATAGAAACTACATGTTCATTCAAGGCGAAAGCATTCTTGACATAGAAATCTAATCCGACTAAATGGTCAATGGTACTTCTATTTTTACGGAAACCAGCTTGAATATCAGTAAGTTTCTTTTCAGTTTCCAGGTACCAAACAAGGCGATCAGCTATCATGCGTTCCATTGTTTTACAAACACAGCTAGTCAGTGAAATCGGACGATAATTACCAGGGTCTGCATGGTTACGGCCAGGCTTTGGCAATGGTATAACAATGCCGATGGAGAATCTTATCTTATCCAAAGTCTGTTGAAAAAGCGTAATAGAATTTACGCGAAGGAACACGTCAAGGAGACAAACACGCTGATGGTAGAGTCAGGAAAATTATGGTGAACCGGTCAACATATAGAATATCATAATGCTTTCTCAGAAGGCGTCTCGCTTCGACACAGCATGCTTTTGTTACGATATACAACCGGTGGCAAGTTATCAGCAGTACGCTATACCGATATCGTGAGCATCAAATATAACAAACGAAGGTGGCATTGTTGCGAGAGTGATTTGACTACATTAGCCACATTAGACAATAGCCACATTATCTGGAGTCAGTGTAGCTAGCATACACACATAAAAACTCCGCATGTATCGGTCCATTCATTCTTCCAACGTCAGAGTTTGTAACCTCCAAACCGTCAGTAAACTATATATGACAATAGGGGATATACAATCTGATGCCAGGAGATTGCGGCTCATTCAACTGGGACCTAAAACATACAGAGACTGCAAGCTGGCCAGTCACAGAAGTTTTAAGTAGAAATAAAAGATTTTCCTTCGTTAAGTCGACGGTGTCCGGTTCGCTGTATTTGTATGTATTTAGACGCGTTTTTATAACATTCTGTATGACCATGTCTTCATGAAACAAGGGGGTGAACAAAGAAAAATAGAATTGCCCGACTCAATGTTGCCGTTCACAACAATATATTCGCGTTACAAAGACCAAAAACACTTGGTTACCCTCGACAATATACCGGTATGTTAAAATTATTACAGTTGGTAAGATTCCCCCCCCCCCCCCCCCCTTTTAAAAGTATTTGAAGGTATGCCGTTCGACGCACACTTGAACGTGTCTCAACCAAAGTGAAGACCCGGAAGTTCTGAGTGTAGAACAAGTCCCCCAGGGACAAAACACCCATCACATAATATTTTCTATGCTACTTCAGAAAAAAAAAAAAAAAAAAAGATTAAAACAGGGTCAATGATAAGATCTCAAGACAACGTTATTTCATATTTTATGATCTTGTATTACTTCCGTAGCCTATTCTTAGATACATGATCAATAATTTAAACAAAACACAGAACATAAAATGACATGCAGTTCGCAAGGCAGTTTTTTTTAAATCTACTATCACTGAGACAGCATGTAGCACATTTAAAATCAGATCAAAGTTCGTAGAGTGAGATTTCTCTTTACACCTGTCAATTTCTTGTGATGATCTTAGACTTGTAGCAACATGTAAGCTGAAGACCAGTAAGCATGCTAATATCTTCATTGGTGTAAGCTGGAACCGTCAGTAACGTCAGCTGCGTGAGCCGAATGTGTAATCCTGTCTATTGGCATTAATTATGCTTACTTTATGCTTACTATTTGTGACGTCACTGTTATAAGTTTACAATATTCAACTAATGTTCAGATAAATAGATACTAACAACTGTATGTTTGTAATTGCTAGATATTTCGTCCGCTTAAAGTCAGGATCAGGAAAATGTCGAACTTCAAAAAATCATCTCAACAACCAGAACGTCTTACGTGCTGACACGTCAGGACTAAATCGTATAATATATGTACTTTCTAACCTTAGGAGTATTCATCATAAAATCATTTATAAATGCTTCATACGAACACCTTCTGTGACACAATTAAATGAAGTTGACAGAAGTTTTACTATATGCTGCAATGGTATGTGCGAAAAGCCGACTCAAATATAAAAAAATACTTTCTCCATAAGTATGAAACATCCACTTGTTACGTCGGTACAATATTCTCTTATGTATGTACTTTCTATCTCCTACAGGAATTTTCCGAAGAAAATTTATGAATCGGTTAAACTTACAAAAATGTCCGTAGAGGGGTCTGAAAATGTCTTCCCAAAACGTTGTCAATACCACAGGCAGACGATAAAACACCGAAAATAAACAAAGCGGGCTGCGTTAATGAGGCTGTAGAATGTGGGTGTTTGTTTACGTTCTACAACTGGAACTAATTTTCCAATTAACCTAAATATATCCTAATTAGGTAATAATTTAAGTTTTCACCACAATAGTGGTCCAAGGTGCTCCACCTCGACTCCAAAACGTCCAATGCCATGTGCTTTGCGCATGCGCAGAATGACGTCAGTCCCACGCCATACTCATCCAGTCGGATGCTCCTCCACGACTGCTTCACTATGACACCTCCCACGGCCCATTCGGACCAAGAATGCCCCCCCCCCGACCCCAAAAAGTTCATTCCAATACTCTTTTTCTACTGCGCATGCGCAGAATCACACCAGTTCCCCGCCACACCTGTCCAGCCGGATGCTCATCTACGACTGCTTCACTATGACACCTCCCGCGGCCTAAATGGACCAATAATGGTCCACCTCGATCCCAAAACATCCCTCACCGGCCTGCCTATGTTCTACGCATGCGCAGTCAGAACTTTTCAGCGAAATCACGTCATGGCTTCGAGACCCCTGCCATCGTCTTCTTCGTGGTTAGACAGAAAGAACAAGGTGTCACACTACATACCACAAATGTTCATGCGTGGGTTCTACCTGGGACACAATATTATCTTTATTCGTCCCAGGGCCTACACCATAGGCGTATATAGATCTGCCAACTGGTAGGTTTTATGGGGTATTTTCAACCTTGCCAAGTATGGTCTGACTTGTGGTGCAGTGGATAACGTGCCAGAAAAATCCCAAAAGAACATCTTACGCTCAATGGGCGTTGATTTTGGTTTGGGTGGAGGCACCTGAACAGGCCCGTAGGCTGGGGGGGTTCGGGGGGTGCGTACGCACCCCCCCGCAGAGCAGACCGAGTTCCGCTGCCGGGGGAAACAAAAATCAGAGTGCACGGAAGGACCTTCATGTGGGCAGCCATGGGCCAGGAGCGATTGACCTCCTTGGCATTGCTACACATTCAGTTGGAGAGGGTGGGGGCTCAGCCCCCCCCCTCCCCCTCCCCAAGTTTCAACAAAAGTTGGGTGACTTTTTCATGATTTTGGTCCTACTGTGACCAGATAAACAGGCCGGTTGTTTCCCCCGCGGCGCTTCGCGCCGCCCTGTAGGCCAGGTTTTCACGGAGCGGTGACTTTGCACTGGAGGGGCACGTTGCTGTTTGGGTTAAATGCTCTGATTAGCTCATTCTTCTGTTCCGTTCACAATGACCAATAACTGTTTTAGATGTTAATTTACATAGAAATTGCATTCGCTTTATTGGACGATTATCTGCTTATCAAATTTAGAAATCAAAATTACGTTCATATTATTTCTTTTTTTGTGTTCACATATTTCTCTTCAAACACGTCAGCGCTCTCCAACCCTCTGCTGAAATGTTACTTTCTTCGAGATCACTGCGTATAGTACAAATTTTGGAAAGGGAAAAATACTTCTTTTACATTCAAAAGTTATCAACTCAATTTTTCTTTTAATGACGAGAAAAAATCACAAAACCAATCTCAAAATGCAGTTGATTATATAGTGATGATACATCGTTTTGTATGCCGGAAATCAGCCAGAATGCGTCGACAGCCATCTAGGAGCGCGGAGCTTCCGGGGCCTAGGCGACCCCTGGACCCTCGCCTAAAGTGCCATGATAGTCGAGCCCCCCCCCCCACACTTTTTGGGCGCTTCCATTGTACATTGTTATTCTTAACGTGATCAAGTCTTTGCTGGTTGACATATTTTCTTTATGACAGATAGCCGCGAAATATACAGTAATAAACATGGACCAGTTCCTTGATAATAGGATGGGTCAATCGGAGGAATTGAACTAAGTGGCACAAATATATCGGCAGGCCGGTGTGGAGGCTAAGAATATCCCATATTAAGAGTGCAAGGACACTCTTCTCCAGATATCCCCAGAGGTAGGACACTCTTCACTCAATAAAAAGATAGGAAACGGGACACTTATCCCCACTCTTAGCCACCACAACGGAGTGAGGAGTTAATGATAATAATCTTGATCAAAGGGCGTTTCCCATGGTTGAATATTAACCATCTCCCAGTCGACAAGATTATCATTCACACAACGAGTCGATTATAGTCATATACTGAATTTATCAGTCGGAAAAAATGCAGTTGGCGGATGTCGAAAATATGCTGTCAAAATGCGCCAGAACGCGCCATATGGCATCTAAATTTTCAAAAAAAATCCGGGGGGCATGCCCCCGGACCCTCCTACCCGGGCTTCGCGCCTGCGGCGTTCGCATTAGGAGTTCCGCAATATTCTCTACCGAACCCCCCCCGTTGCCAAACCAGCATACGGGCTTGCTGAAGCAAACAGCAAGGAAAATCAAAACAAACAGTTAACGCTCAGTGGGTGCTGGAAAACATGAAACAGACATTTTACATGTTATAACCTGAGTGGGCATATGTCGTCATTGAAAGGTTATGGAAATTTGTCAAGGTTACTGCAGACATGACCGTCACGGTCACAGTGAAACCTAGAATACATATAACTTTGGTATAGGGGAGGGTGATTTGAGGTAGCAAAAAGTCAGAAAGGGTATTCCACGCCCAGCGGGGGACAGGAGTGATGGTATAAACATTAACTTATCAAGTGTACGTCTAACCGTTGCCATTGAAAGGTACTTAGAATGCGTTCAGAGACTGATACAAGAGTGGAGAGGGCAGGGAGCTTAATGGACGGCTAACGCCCACTAGGTTCCGAGAACATTACATGTTTATATACTTACAAGTACTGTAATACATATACGTGAAGGGAACCTGGCCTGGCCTAGACTGGACATATTTTCGTTCCGATTTTCTGTTAGTCGAGTAAAGATGTATAGATACATAGACGTTCTGCTTGAGTATTTCACATAGACCAAAATGCAAAGAAAATGGACAAAATGACAGTATTATAATCTTACATGTATATCAATGTTAGCAAATTTCGTTTCAGCAACTTGGGTATGTGACTGAAACCGGTTAAATATAAAAGATGGCATCATACAAAAGAAATACATATGAAAGTGTATATTCTGATTTCCTGAAAACGAGTCAACCTCACACATAGGCTTACATTTTCCAGAGCGCATGCTCATAAAGATTTTTCGTCTTTACCGGTTTTACACTGGTTAATATTTAAGAAATAATTCCTTGTTTACTGCGGTAAAACACCTAGAATAGATCGCAATGCAATAGGATGAGTGTAAGTCTGATCACGAAGGCCGAAGTCCGGAGTGATCAAACGTGGAGACATCCTGTTGCAGCGCGATCTATTTTAGGTGTGTTATACCACAGTAAACAAGGAATTATTTCTATTCTACAATACTGAAAACGGCAAAATGTGGAGATGTTTCGTTAAAAGAAAGATATTATCGTGTATTTAAAACACGATTAATACCCCTATACTTGACAAAAATGATTTAGCCCGCCAATTAATCGAAGCATGCAACATCTGCAAGTCGCGTGCCTGAAATCGACACGGAGGGGCTAGTCCACAGTATGACAGCTATATAGGTGGGTGCTAAAACGCTATTAATGATCAAAATGATGCAAGCGTGGGCCTTTATTTTTAGAATACATCTGAAATTCTCCCGTCATCCAATGATTGGATCAAACGTCCAACAACTTTGAATGAATCTCAGCGGAAGAAAAGTCCTTCTCCAACTTTAATTGCCTCCATGATGTACGGCAACAGGATGCACAAGAAGATACAGGCAAACGATAAATTTTGATATCCATTTCAATCCTATTACACCTCTGGGCGAGTTCAACTGGACACGCGAAGAAAATTATCACGTCATATAATCCACACCGAATCGGTTGTAAGGTAATGGAATTAGATGCCACCTGCGTTTCCTTCTCTATATGTAATAATGTTATTTGGTAAAACACATGGGGTGTGGTAGAATAATATTTATGTGATGGTCAACGCATTGATGTGGTTTCTCAGACCAGGGACATTGAGGATGACAACTTGACACGCCCTTCATATCGATTATATAAGTCGAGCCCATATATATACACACCCGTTGAAGTTTGTTTCTTGACTCCGACGCTGAATATGGAGTATGTGACCATAGTTACGATCGTTCTGCTCTCCCTGATAATCGGTCTTGGCGTTCCTGGGAACTTGGCTGCCCTTACCATCACCATACGATCCATTCGAGAAAAGCGGATAAATAGTTTGGTTTACGTACATCTGGCCCTGGTTGACTTACTTCTGTGCTCTGTCCATGCTGGAATCTGCATCGCGTTGGAAAGCCTTGATTATATCAGTCGCTATAATGACGAGAAGGATTTCGGAGAATGGGAGCCGATGCTGAAATTCCTCTACGAGCAAGTTGTTTCGAGGCTTTTCATGTCTTGTTTTTTCCTCTCCACCATGACGTTGGCTTTTATAGCGGGATTTCGTGCTTGGAAGATATTCAATCCATTCGGTCATCCAAAAACTTATCTTTTCGTCGGGTATTTTGTCTTATTGGACACTATTGCTTTTCTGCTCGCAGTGTTTTTACAATTACCGAATCTTAGAGAATCGGCAACCGATCTAGATAATTCTACAGCAAGCAGCTTCGAGTTTGACATCACGGCGAACCTGTCCATCCATGACATTCCAGTGGCAGACGACCGGAACGCAACAGTGGCTCTGGGAACGGGGATGGAATCTATCAACATCAGCTCTTCCGAAACATCCAAATCTCTTCTGTCGGGCAAACCTATGGCTATTCTCTTGGTGTTTATCGGTTCAGCTATAATCCTAACTGCCGTCTTCTACTCAATCATTTGCATTAAACTGAGATATGAATTTCGGAAGAGTAATTTCGGCGAAGGGAGCCGAAAACAGGAGTTTTTACGCCGACAAGTGAAGCATCTGATTACCCATGTTGTTCTCATGGCCATTATGATAGTAACATTATCGCCCGGTACGTTATTTGCTTTTATCGACGCCGAACCCGGAACTCGTACGCTCCGTTTCCTGATAGCAGTAACCGAGGTGAGTAATGCTGTAAACCCGTACGTGTACTGCCTCCTCCTTCCGGCCAATAAACTCCAGGTTAGAAAGATTTGCAGCTGCATCATTCGTTCTAAGAACAAAAACGAAGTTCCAAGAAGAGTCCGGTCACCAATCTATCAAGTATCATCTGCCGGCAACCATGAACTTGAATAATCAATAAAGTTTGCTTGGTGTCGTGAAAACAAAAATTCAGGAACAGATGTATGAAGACCATGCACTATTGTTGAAATACACAGGTGCCACTGTATTTACGGTGAAACATTTGCCGCAGTCTTAAGTTTCCAGTGTACCAAATTTTGGAATAGATAACGACAAAAATAACATGTCATTTTGATTACTTGGTGAATAGAGGCGACCGTTATATCTTCGAAGGGCGAAATAGTCTTGTTGGGACCAAACATTTGTGACATTTAGATATGAGCGTGTCAACCTGTAACCATCTCGATCATCTATACGCGGTAAGACGGACCCTGGGATCGTGCTTGTGTATCCATGTTCAGCCTGCTTTCGGCAACTGCAGGAGGGAATTTCCATAAATCAATACCACGTGACTTCGTCAGCCAATCAGCTAAAGTCTACCGACGTAACCCCAACGTAACTCGCCATTTTCGAGTCATGTGATGAACTACCTGTTCAAAATTTCAGATCCACCACACCTCTTGGATGATACGAAAGTTATACATATACATATATAATTTGTAAGCCCAGGCAATATCTGTTTCAGAAGTGGTATGAAAACCTGTAATTTATCAGATTTCTCGGGTCTGTTCTCCGCCGGATGAAGGCCGAACAGAATCCGGTAAAGTACTGGATATCGCTCCGCGATAATGGAGACACACGATTCGCAAGCCATCTTATGGATGGCGAAGTGTACGCAAATGATGAGCGTGTGTGACTGTTGGTGAAACAAGGATACCTGTATTCGTCGTAGATTGGACTTTCCACTCTACAAGTTTGATCTTTGTTGTCTTGAAGTGAATATTAACAAGAATAGTACTGGACGTATATATCATCTTCATTTTATCAAGCCAATTTCTACGTTCCCAATTCGAACTTCCCTTGATTTTTCTGGCCCCCTTCAATGCTCTAAGAACTTATAAATAGACACGAGACGTCACTGACCTCGAAACCATTTGAATTTCGAAATATGTCATAGAAGAGCGTTATTGATTGGCTGACCTATTTTATGGGTCAATACAACCACCATATTAGGAAGAATGACGCCGCTACTTCAGGATGATGTCGCTCTACACACAATCGGCGTGTAGGTTCTGATGGGTTCGTCTCTGGTTCGTAGGTGAAATTTACACCTCGGATTTTGAGCACTGAAGATGATCAGATAAATCAAGGCAGGTTCGAAGTGGGAACGCAGAAATTGGTTTGATGAAATGACGATGGTATATGTCCGTATATCCCTTTCCCAAAACTGCGTTGTTGAAGGTAGAAATACACATGTAAAATACACAGGGGCTCGTTACCGTTGTTATTTGGTTAATTAGGTTGATTACAGTGGGGGGGGGGGGGCGAGATAGAGAGTAAATGGGCAAGGAAGACAATCAACTCGGAGCCGTCGCCTCACCACGCTCAAAAAACTCTTGTTTTATATCCCCTTGTCTTCGAAAATCGAATAAACTTCCCTTTGACAGATCGAGAAATGGTTAAAACGCATACATCATACTTTACCATCTCCCGATCTGGCCTCTTTATGCAAAAAAGTCCATTTACCCGCCAAATTTTAACCGATATTTCTAGACTGACCAAAATCTCGATAATTTCTCTCGCCACAGTGCTCGAGAGAGCGAGACTTCCTCGCCAGGCCCAAGTTCGTCGTGAGCCGTCAGTCGCTATGCCCGTGGTGGCTGTAAGGGCAACATTATTTCCCTGTTGTTTTAAAAGATTTGCCACTTTTCTTATTAAAAACGTTTTTCCAGTATCTGCCTGCCCCTGAATAATAACATTGTGTCCTGCGAGACAGGTAGTCTAAGCTTGCTTGCCCTCGTCTTTCGCCATTTTGGTCTCAAGTCAACTGATACCAGCTGATAGTTGGCTCGCGACGAACCCTGGCGAGGAAGTCTCGCTAGTTCTCGGGCACTGTGGCGAGAGGAATTTTCGAGATTTTGGTCAGTCTGAAAATATCGGTTAAAATTTGGCGGGTAAATGGACTTTTTTTTTTGCATAAAGAGTAAATAAAGAGTAAAAAAGTAAAGTAAGATATATGCGTTTTAACCATTTCTCGATCCGATTTTCCAAGACAAGGCGATATAAAACAAAAGGTTTGTGAGCGTGATGAGGTGACGGCTCCGACCTGGTTGTCCTCTCTTCCCCATTTATTCCCTACCTCGACCTCCCCCCCCACCTGCAATCAACCCAATTAATCAATTAACAACGGTAACGAGCCCCTGTGGTAAATACTGGTTCATACCATTCGGTAAACACAAACATATTTTGGGTTATTCTCTCCTTTATTTTTTTTTTACAATCAAATCTGCGAGAAAATAAACCCACCACTGAAGGAATTGCGGGGTTATATGAAAAACGTAAATGTTGAGGGAATGAAACTTCTGACAGTATAGATCTACACAGGTCATAACAATCCGCCAAAATGTGGAGCTGATGTCAGTGATTTCATTTGCGCCTCATTAAAAATTTAGACGACTGAAAACTGACTCAACACTCAAGGTTGGGTATCAAGTATAATCAATGCGTGGTTCCAATGGAATCAAGTTTATCACATTTATAAAGGCCCACGTGGCAACGTTCGGACTATATCTGGAATGCTCGAAACTTTGATTGATTGATTGGATTGAAATTGATCTTTTTGGACCGTTCCCCATACGGATTTCACGGGCCATGAACACAATACTCGATGTACATATTTCTTTGTTCAGTTCATATACAAGCACCCTAGTTAAAACAAATGACAAAAAGAAAAGAAAATGAAAAAAAATGTATAGAGTAAAGAATAGTGCATACAGGTATGTCTACATATCTGTCGTTGGGTTTATAAAATACCGTGTACGTTTAGTTTGTAGCACAAGTGGTCGCGTGGTTGTTTGCTTTGTCTTTATTCCATTATCCTACTCACAAGTCGCCCAGCAAGACTCCAAGGGGTCTACAGAAATCTGTGACTGAAAAGCGGCAAATATTGTTATGGGAGCCAGGGTCATGATAAAAACTAGAATTCAAGTGGATTTTGTTAGACTGAATCGTAACATGTTCATCAAGACTTGGTGTCGAAACGGTGCATTTTGCATTGTACAAAATGATAAACTACGTTATGTGTTTTAAATCCTGTATTATGTAATACGTGGTATTCAACCTAGTCTTTGTCTCACTGTGATAATATTATTTTAACTTGGACTGTGTTGTAAATTTCTGTACATAGTGTAGTGATTTCGTGTGAATAAATTATTTATATTTCAGGAGAGAAGAAAAAAAGAAATATGACTATAACACTGCTCGGAGTGTGTATCCAACAGTGGCCTGGTTAGCAGTTGATGTCTTCGTCGATGCTGTTAATTTTTAGTTTATTTTTTGAGAATATGATTATTTTCCACTTTTTCGTACACCACAATGACAGTGGATATCATAAAATTGTGTTCCATACGACTTACACCGATCTACATATACCCTCCTCTATACTAAAGATATAGCAGAGGAGGGATTATGAAGATCGGCGTAGGTCGTATAGAACGCAATTTTATGATATTCACTGTCATTGTGGTGTATGAAAAGGTGGGAAATAATTATATTCTTGATAAAAAAATACAGAATATTAACAACAACAACATTCACGAACTGCTGACCAAGCCAGTCTGTTGTGTATCTGGGTGTTTACAACCATGTATAAGAGTCATTTGTAGTGTTGTTGAACGAAATGCACAGACCGTCTCAGTCTGATGGTGCAATCTGCATATGGCAAACGAACACATATATACACCTGATATGATGATGGCAAGATGAAAATTGTCTTCGACTGATTTATTTTGAATTTTTATACAAATGTAATCAAGATTTATGCATGGTATCGTACTATTAAAAATTTAATCAGCTAAAATAATTCGATTTATTTCCAAAGTGGAAATTAAAGTGTGTTCATTTTAATTAATCGTCTAGCTTAGAACTCTTAAGATTCAACGAATGGCGCGGTGTGATGGATAAGAATGTCCTGGTGATTAGCTTTCCTTTTCATATCCTTTTCTGTTGCAATCAAGGACGGACACATCCCCAATGTGGAGAAGAATGTCCTAACTGGGTTAGAAGATAGGGGCCGGACACTCGTAGCCACCGGACATTCTTCGCCTCCACACCGATATCAGTTTTCTTTTTGAGGTGTGCTCCGTGACATTTATAATATTCAAAGAACTTTTTCATGGTGTCAAACTGCATAATAGTTAGACCGTGTGCCGCGACTCGTTTGCATATGCTGACGTCATAATGTATTGGCGTTGTCGCGGACGACGGTCACTGAGGCTGTATAAGATCGTAATTGGCAATCAGTGGTTTATCCCATGGCTAAGTAAATTATCGAATGTTAAACTGCTCCATCCCTCTTTAATCTCCTTATACGGCCTCCTTGACCTTTGTCCACGATAACTTCAACAAGTTATGACGTCGCCCAATTCAGTCGAGCTGGATATATAAAACAACTATTATTGAGTTTTATACAGACAAAAGTTAAGGCGTCTTATATTATTAATATCACCGAGAAATGTAGTCATTTCGTAGATTTCTCTTCGTTGTAGCGGCTACAAAAGAGAATCTCTGAAGTAGACGACTAATTAAAATGGGCAGGCTTCAGTTCAAGTAATCACTGGTCCCGTGTGCGAGGCAAGACAGTAGTAGTAAAAGGGCACGTAGACGTCCGTTGACCTTTGAGGGCTCTCGGTAGCCGAGTGGTCTAAGGCGCTTCGCTGGTGACCGCTAGCCCCACATCGCTGAATCTGCACGGGTTCGAACCCTGCTGGTGTATGTGTAAAAGTTTGCCAGCTACTTGCCGACAGGCGGTGGTTCTTTCCGGGTACTCCGACATCTTTCATCAACCAAACTGGCTGTCACCATGATAATGAAATAACCTTGAGTGTGACATTAATCCAAATCTCTCCCTCGTTGACCTTTGACCTCTGACCTTTGCGGCGGGGTCAAATGTCAATGAGTGCGATTCCGGTCACGTGACCGACAGTGACATTTCACCCTATGTCACTTCCGGATATGACGTTACTTCCGTTTGAACTTTGCTAGAGTTCAACCCTACCTTGAACACTCCTCAATCACTTCAATGTTATATGCATAGCATGAGACTTGTCGATATACGACGCTGTATGAGCGCTATATGATCACTCCCACTCCTACTCCTCCTCCACAAATTTACACACACACGCACACACGGGTAACTCTACGAAGTAGACAGACTCCCCAAAAACTGCCACTTCAACTGCCCTTTCTCTAATACTCCATGAGTACACCCAGTCTGACTCTACTCCATAAGCGCTTCACACACGCACGGCCTATTTGCACCAGCGATGGCCCATTTAGAATCCAACATGCCCACTCAAATGCCCTTTTTAGTCCACCATCACCAGATGGTGGGCTGTTCAAATCGCTTTTCGTCCGTGGTCCGTGGTCCGTCGTCCGTCGTCCGTCAGTCCGTCCGTCCGTAAACAATTCTTGTTATCGCGATTTCTCAGGAACTACTTTATGGATCTTTCTCAAATTTGGTACACAGGTTCCCCTTGCCACCAGGCAGCCATCTTGGATTTCCCCATGAAACCTTGTTATCGCGATTTCTCAGGAACTACTGCATGGATCTTTCTCAAATTTGGTACACAGGTACTAGTTGGGGTCTAGTTGTGGCCATCAGGCAGCCATCTTGGATTTCTCCATGAAACCTTGTTATCGCGATTTCTCAGGAACAACGGCATGGATCTTTCTCAAATTTGGTACACAGGTTCCCCTTCGGGTCTAGTTGTGCAAGGTACCTTTTCTGGTACGATTCAAAAATCCAATATGGCCACCAGGCAGCCATCTTGGATTTCCCCATGAAACCTTGTTATCGCGATTCCTCAGGAACAACTGCATGGATCTTTCTCAAATTTGGTACACAGGTTCCCCTTGGGGTCTAGTTATGCAAGATACCTTTTCGGTCTGATTTGAAAATGCAATATGGCCACAAGGCGGCCATCTTGGATATCCTCATTAAACTTTGTTATCGCGATTTCTCAGGAACTACTGCATGGATCTTTCTCAAATTTGGTACACAGGTTCCCCTTGGGGTCTAGTTGTGCAAGATACCTTTTTCGGTCCGATTCGAAAATCCAATATGGCCACCAGGCAGCCATCTTGGGTTTCCCCATGAAACCTTGTTATCGCGATTTCTCAGGAACTACTGCATGGATCTTTCTCAAATTTAGTACACAGGTTCCCCTTGGGGTCTAGTTGTGCAAGATACCTTTTCTGGTCCGATTCAAAAATCCGATATGGCCACAAGGCGGCCATCTTGGATTTCCCCATGAAACCTTGTTATCGCGATTTCTCAGGAACTACTGCATGGATCTTTCCCAAATTTGGTACACAGGTTCCCCTTGGGGTCTAGTTCTGCAAGATGCCTTTTCTGGTCCGATTCCAAAATCCAATATGACCACCAAAATCTCAAATTTGGAACACAGGTTTCCCTTAGGGTCTAGTTGTGCAAGATACTTTTTTCGGTCCGAATCGAAAATCCAATATGGCCACAAGGCGGCCATCTTGGATTTCCCCATGAAACATTGTTATCGCGATTTCTCAGGAACTACTGCATGGATCTTTCTCAAATTTGGTACACAGGTTCCCCTTTTCTGGTCCGATTCGAAAATCCAATATGGCCACCAGGCAGCCATCTTGGATTTCCCCATGAAAATTTGTTATCGTCATTTCTCAGGAACTACTGCATGGATCTTTCTCAAATTTGGTACACAGGTTCCCCTTAGGGTCTCGTTATGCAAGATACCTTTTTCGGTCCGAATCGAAAATCCAATATGGCCACAGGCGGCCATCTTAGATTTCCCCATGAAATTTTGTTATCGTGATTTCTCAGGAAGTACTGCCTGGATCTCTCTCAAATTTGGGACACAGGTTCCCCTTGTGCTCCAGTTGTGCAGGATACCTTTTCTGGTCCGATTCCGAAATCCAATATGTCCATCAGGCGGCCATCTTGGATTTCCCCATGAAACTTTGTTATTGCGATTTCTCAGGAACTGCTGCATGGATCTTTGTCAAATTTGGTACACAGGTTCTCCTTGTCGTCTTGTTGTGCAAGATACCTTTTCTGGTCAGATCCGAAAATCCAATATGGCCACCAGGCAGCCATCTTGGATTTTCCCATGCAACATTGTTATCGTGATTTCTCAGGAAGTACTACATGGATCTTTCTCAAATTTGGTACACAGGTTCCCCTTGGGGTCTAGTTGTGCAAGATACCTTTTTTGGTCCGATTCGAAAATCCAATATGGCCACCAGGCGGCCATCTTGGATTTCCCCGTGAAACCTTGTTATTGCGATTTCTCAGGAAATACTGCATGGATCTTTCTCAAATTTGGTACACAGGTTCCCCTTGGGGTCTAGTTGTGCAAGATACCTTTTCTGGTCCGATTCAGAAATCCAATATGGCCACCAGGCAGCCATCTTGGATTTCCCCATGAAACCTTGTTATCGCGATTCCTCAGGAACTGCATGGATCTTTCTCAAATTTGGTACACAGGTTCCCCTTGGGGTCTAGTTGTGCAAGATACCTTTTCTGGTCCGATTCGAAAATCCAATATGGCTACCAGGCAGCCATCTTGGATTTCCCCATGAAACCTTATCGCGATTTCTCAGGAACTACTGCATGGATCTTTCTCAAATTTGGTATACAGGTTCCCCTTGGGGTTTAGTTGTTCAAGATACCTTTTCTCGTCCGATTCGAAAATCCAATATGGCCGCCACGCAGCCATCTTGGATTTCCCCATGAAACTTTATCGTCATTTCTCAGGAAGTACTGCATGGATCTTTCTCAAATTTGGTACACAGGTTCCCCTTGGGGTCTAGTTGTGCAAGATATCTTTTCTGGTCCGATTCGAAAATCTAATATGGCCATCAGGCAGCCATCTTGAATTTCCCCATGAAACTTTATCGTCATTTCTCAGGAAGTACTGCATGGATCTTTGTCAAATTTGGTACACAGGTTCCCCTTGTCGTATAGTTGTGCAAGAAACCTTTTCTGGTCCGATTTGAAAATCCAATATGGCCACCAGGCGCCCATCTTGAATTTTCCCATGCAACTTTGTTATCGTGATTTCTCAGGAAGTACTGCAGGGATATTACGCAAAGTTGGCACATAGCTTCCCCTTTGGGTCTAGTTGTGCAAGATTCCTTTTTTTTGGTCCGATTCGAAAATTCAATATGGCCGCCAGGTGGCCATCTTGAATTTCCCCTTGAAACATTGATATCGTGAATTCTCAGGAAATATTTCATGGATCTTTCTGAAATTTGGTACACAGGTCCCACATGGGGCCTAGTTGTGCAAGATACCTTTTTTGGTCCGATTCGAAAATCCAAGTCACGCTTCAAATTAATACGGTATTCCCGATTTGTAACGTTGCATCACAAGAGTCGCCGGATCAAACGGTGGGGAATATTCTATATATTGACTATAGAGAATATCCACACCTTCACCTTCCATATCAAGGAGTTCAAATAATTCGGAATTAAAATGTATTTCTTCAAATTTTAAATCAGTTTTCTTTTGTCCATGCAGTTGCAAGTGAACTGCCCCACCCTTTAGTCTGCCGACGGGTCGGCTACATGAAGGGACGTCACTCTTGTGACTCGTCACAACTCGACAACTGTTGACTACTGCAGGTTTTGATCCAAGGGAGATAATCAGGATTCAGGCACTTTCGAAGTTTCAACATTACTGCGCGGACTGCTCGGTATTAAGTATTGTAATATCTTACTATTTTCGAGCATGGTATCTTAAAAGAGATATCTCAAACTAGCCCAGTAAACAGAACAGAATTAGCATTCGTTCCTAATTATAAAATCTTAAGTATGTTTCATAGCTCATGCCAAAGAGATTTGTCTTCGCTTCCAGTACCCAATGATGACACGTGCAAAAAAATAAATAAAACTAGAGCCTATAGGCTTTGGTATGTAATCTACTACTGGATCTGCTCATAAGATTGTTTATATTAGTGGATCATTCTGTTCCTTGATATTTACGAAATTCAGGGAATATTGCAAATATGGAGAAGAGAAACTTTAGAAAGATAGAATCATCACAAGGGACCAAACTAGAATGTCTAAAAAAAAATGACCGAAGTGTCGGGTAATGAGCCTAAGCCCTTACCTACACTGAACATGGGTCTCGAACTTGATCTCCATCCTGTCATATTGGCCCAATATAATTCTATCAGGTTGAGCAACTTTGTTGCCAATGTAACTACGCGCATACAACGCCATGTCCGTTTACAACACGTGCTAGAAAATAACTATCTTTTGTCAGCGATAGTTTATATATTTCGACCAACCTCTTGTCGAGACCCATAGTAAAGGCGAAATTTCCATTATGACGATGCTGTATTAGCATAGGAATAAAAGACAGCCTGTATAGCATCTGAACATAGACCAGTGGTTTATAAATACTGGGTAGATTAATAATTTTGCTTTAAAGTTTTTTGATCATCATGACCGAGGTCATTAACATACGACGAGAGTTATCCTGTGCGAAGGTGGTTGCTGTGTCGTATAAAAAGTGGCATGACTTGGTCTCATATGTCGAAATTGTCAGGTTTCGATCGGGTTACAGATGAAATATACAACTTTTGGCTTTAAAGGAAACGGAGGAGTGAATTTACCATAGCGAAAGATGAGGTAAATGAATACGGATGGATTTCGGTTTACCAATTCAGGACAACAGGCTTCACCTCCCATCCAGGTGGAGTGTAATAATGCAGCGAGATCATGTGTCTCAGTTTATATATTCATGCATGTGCAGATATCCAGTGACAGTAATTGAGTCAAGGCCTCGTTTGAGAGAAATAAAGTATAAGTAGATCTTTTGCAACATCTGCAGAAATGAGACAACACAGCTGTATTTTAATGAAGATCCATCAATATAAAAATATATAAAAATATTTTTCGGACGGGAACAACACTGGTACATAAATTGAATGAGCATCAATGCTGTTAATAATACTTGGCAGTGTTATCCACAGGTGTTTGTCAGCTGAACTATCTGGGGGTTATGGTCAACGATAAACAACACAAGGTGAATCACTCCCCCTCGACCTCCGACATAATCTTTGTACATTTTTACAGAAATCTGTTTAACTCAATAATAATGTTTAACTCGACAATAAGTAGAACAACAACAACACGTGCCTTTTTGCTATGGCGGAATTAAAACACAGGGCACTTTTGTTGCTCTAGCGTGTGACTGTGTTTGATAAAAAGTGAATTTCCCTTGAAATATAGGTTTTCGAGTTGTTTTATTGACCAATCAGCGTCAAAAGTGGCCTAATCCGGGACCACATGGAAATGCAGGGGCAAAGTTTCGTGAAATCAGGGTCATTGACTAATAAATGCCCAGTGTTACGTCCAGGGTTTAAAAAAAAATCTGTAAAAAAAAAAATCCTATCAAATGTTGACTTGCCTAACATTTTGGAATTCCATTTCAGTTTTCCATGACCTGCAACAAAATTCAACCAGACACGAAATTCCATTACTTTCAAGACTTTTCTCTGGAAAATGTGGTTTTCACTCGGCATTGAAATGACGTCATCAGAAGTATCAGTTGACTTTGTGACCATACTGTATGTATATAATGGATGCTGCCTTGGTCATGGTGCCCAAGGCCAAAAGATGATGTGCATTTCTTCATTGAGTTGATTCATATTTCGTTAATGTTTTCATAATTGAAGATAGAGACAGAGTGCCGGAATTGACTGGAAGAAATCTTTGGACTGTTTGAAGAACTGGGGAGATAATATTCATAATTTTAGCTAAGAATCCATTCATCCATCATAACAATGGCAACTTTTAGTACTCTTAGTAATAATCACATACAAAGTTTTGTCTATAGAGATGAAAGATATATATTTATAGATTTTGAAATTTGGGAAAACAGCGAAAATATTACACCATTTCACCTTCAAAAATGGCCGCCGCCTGACAGAATCTAGTCACAATTCCAGACACCTTTAACTCTCCCGTAAATTCAATGATGACAAGCTATATGCTGTTTTATATCATATCGTACTTGATTTGTGGAGAACTCAATTGTGCTTTAATTTGTTATAATTGTGCTTTAATTTCATTTAAAAACCAGCTGCTATGCCTATTTTCACGATCCGCCATTTTCCTGTTTGGTTCTACACAAGTGGGGCTTGAGCAGAGAAGCGAGGGCTGGCCTAATCTCAGACATGACCATAATAACATTGCATTACAGACAACTCAAAGGTTGGTAATTCTCATATCAGTCAAGGGAGATAATACAGCAGAAAAAAATGTGAGCTCATCAGAAACAAAAGTGTTTTTTTTCCTAATTACAGGATTCAACTGACCATACATTATGTATCTTGATTAACCAGACACAAGGGTCAGATCAGATACCATACCAGTACATGTATAATTAGCAAAGCAATGCACCATACATATGCTAATTAATGTTACAAGTAAGAGACAGTCTTTTGTATTAACCATTAGATTACCCTGATAACCAAATTGTAAAACTTTCTAAACAACGTTTTTACACCATGGAAACTCACAGTCTTATTAGACCTGCCCTCCTGGTGCCGAGGGTGATATCATGTAGGGTATATTCAAAGGCGGCGATTTTGATGGGAGATGGGTATTAGTGTCATTTAAAGGTTCATAAAGGATAGACCCACCGGGTATGTAATATGTCTATAATAATTTCTTTATTTCCTTTATTTCAATGAAATATTGTCATGGTTTCCTGGTAATAAAATATGATTGAACCATATCGATCAGAGCAGGGGCGACGGAAGCAACTTGGAAGTGGTACGGCCTTATGAGGCGGGGGGGCGGCTACTATAGCACTTCAGGCGAGTGTTGAGAGACAGCCTGGTCCCCGGAAGCTCCTGGGGTCTAGATCCCCGTAGACGCGTTCAGAGCGATTTCTGGTGAATAAAATCACTCTACAATGAAGTGTATTTTTAGTTCTTTCGTAATCCTTTTACCATGAAAACGCAATCGATGGTAGTTTTCTGCGATGCTGAATTAGAAAAATATATGTATAGTAAAGTAAGCTAGACATATTCGTAGCCGATATAATTATTATAGGCAGTGGCGTGTTAATTTATTGCACAATTTGTTTTGTTTTGTTTTTTTGCGCGTAAGTGGTACGGTACCTACCGTACCGCTTCCGACTCCCTTGCAGAGGAGTTAAGTGCCACATATTACTTCTTTTGCCCCTGAAGATAGACCAGTCCAGTCACCACTTCGAAAGTTTAAGAACAATGATGACAGCATATTTGTCAGTCAAATTTCACTGGTCAATGAAAATGCACACAACTAAAGAAATGCCCCCTTCATTTCTGTTCGATCCAGAATTCTGAATACTTCAACGTAGATTTTGAATATTTCCACCACTCACATTGACAGCTAGGCCATCACGCAGAGAAGAGATGGAACTGTTAAACAGGCTAACATTATATCTGTTCTGTTACAAGTAGTTTTCCCTGTTCCTCACCCTCTCTTTTGCCACCGTGATATGGCTGAACATTTTTTGAAAATGAAGTTAAACCCTATTCACTCACTCACACACTCTTTTTTCAGCAACTTCAAAATACATCAATAATTCAATCACAGAAAGTGAACTTTTCCACCAATAAATCAAGGGGTGATCAAATTTATTGGAACCGGAAGTTGACAAAATGGTCCAAAATCAAGCAAATAATTCTTTCTTAGTAATTTTACTGAGTTTAGAGGGGAATCAGAACACTGGCGTAACTTGCTCATCGTCGCAATAATATAACAGAGGAATTCACATAAAGGTAGCATTATGTATTATTGTATTATGAATAGCATGGTAACCTGAAATAGTGAACTGAGTAGTAATTTTGAATCAATTAATCACCACTAAATATCTTATATACTCCATGTTTTCATACATTATACAGAAGATAATGTGCTAGATATTTATAGTATCGTACTCCACGTAAGCCCCTGCAATTGCCATTCTCCTGCGCAGTGGTATTTTTGAAAGTCTGCATCTAACGTCAAAAGGATAGCACGTGGACAACTGGTCAGCTGATCAGCAGAGCCTACTAATATGCTATGACAAATACTTGGGGAGGGGGATAACAGGTTGTGGAAGATATCTTTCAACAAAAGTCATTGCTTCTCTCGGAATCTTCTGCTCGACTAAACGACACTCTTTATACTTTCTACATTAATGAAACATTATTACGCTTTCAGTGCAATGCATATCTATTTCATTGAAGAATCAGACACCAGTTTTAGAAAAAACTTTCGCCACAAACACCCCCCTGCTGATCTCACTATTTTAGACTGACCTGCAGCCTGTCTAGACATAGAACCATGCCACTGACCCGTCCATAGAAATCTACAGAGTGTAGCTTAATTCAGCATTGAGAGGGGAGAGACTATATTGTAATCAGCGTACACGACTGAGGGGCTACAAACTAAGCTGTGATCTCGGAGAGCAAAACAAAACCACTGGAAAACGAGGCGCTCGATTTTGGCACCAATGCATAAATTTAACATGTCTAGCAACACGGGTTGCCAAGAATAATTTGATGAAAACATTACAAACAAAAGAGGGAGATTAAGTTAGTGATTAAAATAATGCACTATATA